>LKNJ01003802.1:0-39795 GCA_002120245.1 Maccullochella peelii | reverse complement strand
GAATGCATTCTGTAGGGAGAACACATTAAAACACACAGGTTCGAGGCCAGGATGATCCACCATGCATGATGGTTGGTTTTGAAGCTGCTGTAATCTTCTTGTAACCTAGTAAATTTGAAAGGGTAAGTGACCCTTGGATTATAGAAATTAAAATGACTGCGTAATTACAATTTCATCCACCAAGCATTCATACTACCTGTGGTATCTCCCTGCAGCAGACATTCTCGGGCTCTGTAGGCATTATTGCACAACACCCACAAATACACCTGTGCCAGGAAAGAGATTTAAAAAGTGACAATTTTGCAGCTGTAGTTTATTAGAATGTTTTGTTACTATTTACAATAATAATAAGTCAAATTGGAGTGCTGCCCTAGTTTTTCTTTTTAATTGTTACTAATAAGAGCATAGGTCATCCAAATGCAACGATTTAATAATGTTAATGTTAAGTACTTAATGGCTAAACGCTGTAATAACTGGCAAACATACATTACTACGAGTTATGATGTGTTGACAGACAATCCTATACCCCCTGCTTGACCCATTGACAGGTAAAGTTGTTGAGAAAACATTGCTGGCTGTTACCTACGTTTGGGCTTGAGTTTTACTGGTGTAACGGGAATAATATAATGACGTTTACGTTACAAGCATTTAGCTTTTGATAACCGGTATATAAACACACTATACACACTCCGCGACACAGCCAGCAAGACCATATGACCGTAGCCAACGTACAATCATACAAAGACAAATGTTGAGGTGACATAAAGTAATAACAAACCATTCAGAAACGTCCTGTTGTAGCCTTGATTCTCGAACTTGAACTCTTCTTGCTCAGGGTCTGACTCTGGTTCAAACACATATGGTTGCACCGCTATGTTTTCTCCCAGGGTTCATGCATTGCCATGGGAGCAGAAGCTGTACTCGCACCAGCCCACCCCGCGGAAGAGGGGGGTGGGATCAGAGTGGGAAGCATAGTGGCTCATTATCATTTAAAGGGACAGGCACTAAAACCGGCTGTTCTGAACAGGGCTGTTTAGACAGGGTGAGAAAGGTGCTGTGGTGCTTGATCTTTGTGATATTTAGACCAAAGAAAGGCACAGACATTTCATTACAACAAAATGTAAGCTGTAGTCCCTTCATGCTACATACAAAAACAAACAAAAAAGAACCCCCGTTCATTTTTGGTGGAGTGCAGAGGATGAATTGAAGAGTCCTGCAACCTGAGGAAAGAAGCTGCTCTGTAGTCTTGTGGTACGGCAGTGGATACTTCTGTATCGCTTTCCAGATGGCAGCAGGGTGAACAGGCTGTGGCAGGGGTGGGTATTGTCATTTAGTATCCTTTGGGCTCTGCACACTCACCAGACACCTCACCAATATCACTGATGCTCAGTTGATGTGTACCAATGATGTTTTGGGCGGTTTTAATCACCCGCTGCAGAGCCCTCCAGTCCTGGGCTGTGCACATCCCATGCCAGTTTGTAATGTTTCCAGTCAGGGTGTGTTCTAATGCTCCCCTATAAAGGTTAACAAGAACTTGGCATGGGAATTTTGACTTCTTAAGTTTGTTGTTTCTGAGCTTTCTTTACCAGGGTGGAGATGTGTGGTGTTGTGTTGTGAACACAACAGGAGCCCGCAGGGTGTGTCGTCAACAATCAGCTCCGTGGTTTTGTTGACGCTGGGTAGTAGGTTGTTGCACCACTAAACAATATTGTTGTTTTTTTCCTGATATGAATTGTCATCGTTGTTTGTAATCCGGCCAATGATGGAAGTGTCGTCTTCAAAATTCACAACAGAGTTCTCACCATATCTGAGATTGCAGTCCTTGGTGTACGGTGTGAACAGGAGGGGGCTGAGCACACAGACCTGGGGTGGCTCTAGTGTTGAGCACTAGAGTGGATGAGGTGTGACTGCCAGTCCACAGTGTCTGGGGTCTGTTTGTGAGTAAGTCCATTATCCAGTTGCAGAGTGTAGTACTCAAACCCAGAGTGCTAAGTTTGCCAATCACTTTCAAAAGGGAGATTGTGTTGAATGCTGAGCTGAAATCAACAAACAGCATTCTGATGTAGGTGTTGTTATTTTCAAGATGTGTGAGGGCTGAGTGGAGGGAACACTTGTTATCTTATACTTATAAGATTTGCTCTCTTGTATTATTTATGTAACTTATCTGCTGCCACCTGACCATTTACACTTTTGAATATTGTATACTGTATATTCTGTATGTTGTAAATGGTATGCTGTGCTATGTGCATTGTATGTACCTTACCTGTACTGTGAGAGAAGCCAAAGATACATTTCCACTGAGGTAGACAACAAAGTCAATTCAACCCATCTAAAAATGTAACCAAGTAATCAGGTCCAAACATCCAAAAAAGACTGATTCATAACTACCTTTCAAGGTTCACAGTTTCACAGTCACTGCTTTTAAACCTTGATTGTATGACTGCATGAGTCTGTGATTGTGACTTTGATTCATTTCTCCTAGCTAAATTTGGTAATTACAATTATTTTACCTATTCTTCAACTTTCATCTCGACTGGAGCAACCACGTCAGTGATTTTCCCACTTAGACTCTGTTATTAATTTGTTTTTTAGCAGTATCAAAGGTGAGTTGATAATATATTTCTCAGGAGAAACAGCCTGACTGCAAATTAATCACACAATTTCATTTTCTGCTAAACCTGTTGAGGGCCACGTGCTGGTTGGTTTTATGTTTTGTGATGCAGAAATTCTCTCTTTTCCCAGTGTTGCCTGCTTGTTGTGCACACCTTGTTAGTAGCTGAGGTTGTGCTACATTACTTTTTCAAGCAGCTGATGAGATGAGGATCAGTTTCTTTTTGTTGCCCTATCCAATGCCATATTGAACTTCTGAGTGCCGTTAGCATTGGAAACAACATATTTGCATTCAGGAGCAGTGGATCAAACAACCCATCATCTCACCTTTACCTGTAATTTGGCTTTAGCTGAACACTATCAGCAGTAAAGTCATAGAGTATGGCAGATATTGCCCTTGTCACTGAGTACTTTGTGTCCAAAGGTTTTTTTAGGGGACTACATGATGCAGTTTTGCTCTATCTGAATGCAATCTGATCACCCAGGATGAATGTTATGTCAGTAGGAAGGCTGTCTAAGAGTCCTAATGAGAAGCTTGGCTTGGCTCTGATTGGAGCCACTGCTTTGAGAGATAACAAGGCCACTTTTAGCTGCCATCACTCAAATAAACCAGTTCCCTGACGAGCGGATTGGACACCGGCTGCTTCTGCTTGATTGCCGGTGATCAAATCCCTCTTTGGTAATGGCAACTGCAGCTTGTTGTTGTTGTTTTTATTTTTTGTCTTTATTTTTAATTGCTTGGTTTGTTTTTTGACCTGCTAGCATTAGGCCCTCAGGCTGGTGATGTCAGTCAGTCTGTCTATCCAACGCTGGTCATATTTGCTATGGACCATTCAAAGCCCTGACCTTTCGTCTGGTACCACTAGTGAGCCAAATTTTCCACTTGACCAACACTTGTCTTGATGGTGTCCTTGAGACAAGTGCTGTGAATATTCATGGTCCCAGATTATGAACCTAGTATCTTTGGTGACCCCCTGACATTTCTAGAAGTGCCATTTTCAGGTCAATTAGCTAGATAATTTCTCCAGAGAATCTAGAGAGTCTCCACTCTGCTGGTCTTGCTGAACTGAACAAACACACAGTCCACTTGGAATCATGGAGTGTTATTACAGACTGATGTTTCATTTGCTAATTAACAATCTTTGTCAATGAGACACTAGCTTGAATTAAGCGTAGACATTCCCAAGACAACAGCCCACAGTTACATTTTGGCTTGTCAAAGCAACAGTCAGCAGCTAAAATTGAGAACGTTATATCAATGTTTCCTATATTGCTCTTTGATAATAAAAAAGAATGAGGTTCAATAAGAGATTCATTAGCATCGATGTTTACTACGGTACATCGGTATCAGTATATATTGAAACAGCACCAGCTATTGGAACACAACCCTACACTCCATTGGTTTCCTCTAGATCCACCCTTAGGGCCAATTATCAACTTTGCACACAAGATTCTTAATGTCCAAATTGATAACATTTGCCAAAGACTTCCAAGAAGAATTTAAAGCAAGTAGCTTTAGATGAATGATCATCATGACTATCATCACCATCACCACTTTGTGTGTCTTTTTACCATTTCATTCCTCCCAATTCCAATTGAGTCTGCTTCATTGGTATGAATGCCTGATAGACAGAATACATTTTTTTTTTTATTAAATGGTACCTAACAGGAAACATCTGTTGCATTTAATATGAATATGCACGTGTGTATGCACATGAGAGTGCATACTGAAAAGCTTTAGCCCTGTTGATGCAGCAACAGTTGGTTGAGCTAAGATATGACTGATTCTGCTAAAGCCTCTAATTGCTGATTATTAGAGCACACATATAGGGGGGCTGCATTTGTATTAGCGTGTACACTTGCTGTTATGTTTATGTCTCTTTTGTTCTGCATATATATACTGTTCCTCACAATATATACCTATGTATGAGAGCTCACAGTGTACACATTGTGTGTGCAGCCGTGTGAGTACAGAGTTATTGCTGGTATAAATCAAGCCCTCTAATTGGTCAGGAGCTATAACCGCAGCAGGAGGTCCCGCCTCAGGCTGCTGCTAATTGGCCACCTGCCGTGTAGCTCGACACACCGTTGGTCCAAACTAGGAGTCACACCAGAGCATCAACAGGTGTGCATGTTTGCCTGTTGTAAAAGTCTGTTTTTCTCTCTCTATTCCTTTATGTATGTATTGTGTGTCCTTGTTTCACCAGTTAGAAACCAAAACAATTTTCACATTTCAGAAGCTTTAGCATTTTACTTCATGAATTACTTAAATGATGACTTTATATCCCTTGGTCAAAACATCAAGAATCAACCACAGAATGTTAACGTCATCTCTAATTTTTTTGCAAAACATGGGGCCCTCAAAAAGGCATTGGTGATAATCACTGACCTCACACATGACTTCTTGCCATGGGGGGTGCCTTTTAGATTGCCTGTATGCAAAAAGAATCAGTTTACAACAGAAAATCCTAGATCATGTTTTTGTTTTTTTAATACTTTATGTGCCAAAATATAATGCAGATAACTCATAAGTAATAGGTCTGAATATTCTGCCAGTGGTTTTCTGAATTGGACACTGAATTATGTCCTGTCTTAAAGCGCAAGCAGCAGGGACAAAGTTAAAATAAGGAAGACAGAAAGTGAAAAGCGTGATGATGCAGCCATAGCAAGAGCATCAGAATAATTAATTGAGGCTAGATCGCTTTATGAGAAACTTCATTTAATCAGTTTTAAATCCTGGGCTGAGAAAGTTATTTATATATATATAGTTGTAAGTTGTATAAGTTGTATATTGTATGATCTATTTACTTATTTACGTCAATCTAATCAGTAACAAAAGGCCATTCTCACCTTCCCACAGAGCAGCTAATGAAATCCAATCAATCATTTTCAGTGCCTTCATTAAACATTAATGAATGTTTAAAATGTGGTGCATCCCAACGCTCCAATGTGTGTTTTTTTTCATCTGTATGACTGACTTGGGTGTGTGTGTTTGTGTGTGACATAAAAAAGCCATCGGACAAGAAAGAAAGGAACAACAGATGGCATACAGAGAGTATGTTTGAGTATGTGTTTAAAAATGTGTGGGAGTGTGTGTGTTTGTTGAGCCTACAGTCAATTAGTGGTGTAATGATTTAATCAATGTGCTCTCCGTTAGGACCATCATTACTTCTTAGGCAATTTATGATACCACCGTGTGTTTAGGTTTGTCAGCAGTCATTTGTGGAGATGGTGGGTGTAGATGGTGTGTAGTAAGTGTGTGTCCAGAGTGGATGATGAAGTGAGAAAAGCAAAGCGGATCAATGGCATTGATGTGACATTAATCAGTGAAGGAAAAAAGATCCTGTGTGTGTTTTCTATACCTGGTTAAACTATCCTTTGTTATCATTGCTTTCTCCAGTAATATGTAGGGTAATGGATGATTATTTCCACTTTTGCTTTAATATTGCAGTTAGCAGTTGAGAAAACTTGTGTTGATATCTCTGTTAATACTGAATTATCCACATTTTGAATCCTGCTCCACAGTCCTGATTGTTTCCTGATTATTAGTGCTGACACTGACTGATCTTCTCCCAGGCTACATCTCCACTATGAAAAAAATGCAAAGAAAAATCTGGATGTCTAACATTCATTTTCATTCAACCTTATCCTGTTCATCATCTAACATCGTGGGTGAAGGTGGAAAGTTATCTATGCGTCTCTCTACACCTCCTTATTGTATTGTATTTGCTAAGTGACGCCCACTTATGAACGATCCAATCCCATCTGAAGGATTTGTTTTGATTTTGATTTGTTTCAACAAGATATTAAATAAGACTAAGAGTGTACAGCCATGCTAGTGAGAGGCTCTCAGAGGCTGTACTTAGGCACAGCAGTGCTTTGAGCTAAAAGCTAACATCAGCATGCTAATATGCGCCACAATGATAAAAGTCTAACATGTTGATGTTGAGCAAGTGTAATGTTTACCATGTTCAATATCTTAGTTTATATTATCTTAGTATACCCATGCAATGACTTCCTACATAAACCTTTCAATTTGGGTTGTAATAATTTATGTATTTTCTTTTTTTGTAATTACGTATTTTGTATGTAAAATGAATTTTGAATTTGTTGAACATTTATTTATTGAATGTGAGTTTGCAAATTTGTGAAAGACTTTCATGAGACTCCACCTGCTTGTTCCAAATACTTCTCTACAAGAGGTAGAATTTGGATCCATTTCAAAGGACAAGACTGCAGAATTTCTGTATAACAACCTGTTGATTTTGGAAGTTTTGTTCACCTTCTTTTACAGCTTATTCTAGTGAACTTTTATTATTTTCAAAGTATGCAGTATGACTATACCAGTCACTGCAGGTTAATTTCCTCAGTCACATGACCTGCTCCACTCCCAGGTTACACCAAACATCTATAGTAAAAACTAGATCTGTAGTCATGTCTCTCCTAAAATATTTTTTTTCGATTACACATTGCTACTTGTCACTTTGATCATGAAGGTGACACTACTCTATAGAGTATATAGGCTATAGTATAGTATGAGTATTTATAGTATACCGTTTAGAGAATATTATAGATCCAAGACGAAACTGACATAAGGGCGGGACTGAGAGAAAAAGGCAAATTACAAATCCATCTGCTACTTCAGAACCACGGACAGCGCCATGGATTTATCAATACACAGCACAGTTTAGCTTCTGATATTTCAGAGTCATGGTCGGGGCCATAGATTCTAACTTGCACAAACCTCAGTCAGATAAAGGATCAACGAGTCAGGTAGACTAGACTCACATATTCAATGAAACAACCCCTCTGCCCCTGCACACTCTCTGCTTCTTGGGGATGGAGAGAGGGGATGGCAGGTTAACAAGGGGGATGCATTTTGGTAATTTTGCTAACAAGGGGGATGGCATTGAATAGGACCGGTATCATTGCGGTTATGCAGCATGCGCAGTAACCATTTGGCTACCAAGGCGCTCCGAGCAGATGAGTGGTATCCTTCTCCTCTAACTCTTAGCAAGAAAGCGAATAAGCGTACTTCCCAAAATGTCGAACTGTTGCTTTAAGAATGAGCCCAACACTGATTGAATTAATAAGGCAAAATCCTCCACTTTGGAGATGTGGGCACATGCAGAAGAGAATAAGCTACATGGGTCATGAACAGAGGAACTCCATGCATTATACCTTTCTCAATTTATTATCAAGCAGTCCATGGGAGACCCCAGGGGGAGGGTTGTTGGGGCAGGTATATATGGATAAGCAAAACATTAGATTTATCTTATCTGTCATTTTCTTCAGCATTTGCAAATAAAGATTTGTTCACATGAAGAGAACAAGCCCAACACAGTTTACACTGTACATGACAAAATGGATTGCGCGCTTATGTAAAGGAAGGCTGGGAGAGTGAGACTAAATCAAACATAAAAGTAAAAGAAGGTATTGTGACTGGGTCAACATCATCACTTATGAACAGTTGCTAGGAGATGTTTTTATACTGGTGCATTACTCATTAGAACTGCCTCATGCAGTTAAGCTATACTTGATGTACAAGCAGTTTATTCTGAGGCAAAGATGGTGATTCGCATGATAGATAAAACTAAAAGGTAAGAATTCATTTAGCAAGTACAGACATTGATTATAATATTTTGGCTAGTGTCAATTACCCCAACATTGCCATTGCTCTAAAACTACAACTTATGTACCTCGTATATACAGAATGTAAATGTAGGAGCAACAAGATTATCTGCTGCTTTGTTCTGTGTATGATTAACATTAAAAACAATTTAAGTCTACTTTCACTCTACTAATTAGCCTGACAAAGCTATATTGTCTCATTCTGGTAAGGCCTAATCACCACACATCAATGTGAAAAATATTAAATTAATACCGAACTACACATTTTTTTTGCTGTAGCTGTTTAATATTTCAAAGGTTCAATAGTGAAGAGAGAATATTAGCATTAGTATGTTTCTGTTATAAGCCTCAAGTTCTTATAGTGCATTTGCTTATTACAAATTGTTACTTTGTCTACACTGGTTACCTTACATTTGTAAAATTCCGGTAAACAAAGCCCAAAAGAAAAGCCTGGGGGAGCTGTTACAGATATGGAGTGAGCCTCTTTTAGAAATGTGCAGCAAAGAGGAAACCACCAAGGCTCTTCATTTGTTCCACTAGGCAAATGCCATCTAAAAAAGTACAACAACAACAACAGTAGCACCTTAGAGATTAGAGAAGCAGCCTTGCACCAGGAGGGTTTCCGGTTCTAATTCCTCAACTACATGTGAAAACATGGGTGGTGAAAGTGGATAAGAAAGCTTGCTGCTACAATGAGCCAGTATCGCCAAAGAAAGTAAGTCTTGCTTGCAATTGCTGCTGATGTGACCTTGAGCAACCCTAACTGGTCCAAGGCATATAATTATAATTATAAAAAGTGTAAGGGTGCAGTACAAGTAAACAAAGTGTGACTCAGCATTTTTTCCAAAAATTAATTTCAAGCTACTTGTTGCATAGCTGCAAATACGTTTCCCCCGACCAGATTTCTGATGATTATGAGGACTCATTTAAACATGTAACAACTAATTTTTGGGACCCAGCAGAGACCACGCACACATACACTATTATGCACTGTTTATTGAGTGTATATCTATGTGTGTACAGTCTTCAAAGCTGAGAAAGTTCTGTACTATGGGGTACTGGGGGGTTGGAACACCGCTGCTGATCCCGAGGGGTCTCGGCGAATCAGGCTCCTGGAGGGAAAGGGAGCCAATGACAAAGCGCCTGGGGACACAGCGGGCCAACAAGAAGCCACCTAGTGAGCCACACAGGAATGATGTTCTCATGGAGGGTTTGGTTTCACAGTTGGTGGGACATTTTAGCACCAAGAGACCAAATAAAGACAGAAAGGCAGCAAGGACGATGAATCCCAATATCTACCCTTGCAGTTGATCATGTTAGTAATCATAACAACCACCAATATCAAGACAAATGTTCAGAAAACCATTAATTTCCTCTGCTGTGAGTTTTGAGATTATCTGATTTAGTTCCAAAACACCTTCTGAGCTGAAACAAGTACACAAGTTCACAAGGTGTTCTTAGAACATAGGTCTGATTATTAAAAGTATATGAAGGACACTCAAAACACTTTATGAGTTTCATTTATCTTTCAGTTTTGAGCTGAGGTGTGTTTTTGGAGTTTGATTTCCCAGCTGCAGAGTTTTTTTAACCTCTACCTCTCTCATTTCAAAAGTTGAATGCATTAATGGTGAATAGTTGTCAAAGACGGTAATTGTAAATGGATAGTCATGCATAATGAAACAGTATTCTTAAATTGCATGTAGTTTCATATAGAGTGCATCTCGGGCTGCATATTTCCGTCTGAACCCGACCCGAGTCTGAGAGAGTAGTAACCGAGCCCGACTCAAACCCGACAGGCATTCTGTCCCGAGCCAGACGCAGTTAATGTAAGCTGAAACTAATCAAAATGCCAAGTTAAAACTGAGTACAATTTTAACTTTGGAGTTTTTTTTATTTAAAAGGGAGTTTTTCCTTGCCACTGTCTCCTAGTGCTGCTCATGGTGGGAACTGTTGGGTCTCTGTAAGTATAAAGAATCGGTCTAGACCTGCTCTATATGAAAAAGTGCCCTGAGATAACTTTGTTATGATATGGCGCCTTATAAATAAAACTGAATGGAACTGAAATTGAATTACTGCCAATTAGAACGTAGCAAGTTTGGTGAATGGCCACGATAATGAACCTGGTCATGGTGCATGACATATTCTGCATTTCACATGCTAAGAAATAAGCTTTGTAAAATAGATATGTCATACTGTATGTGTCAAGATTTTTTCAGGATTGATTGGTTTTGCTCACATGTTTAACAGCAACAGTCCTTATGTTAGCAGCTACATGTTGTGAAACCACACCACATATTGGCATGAGGGCAGAAGAACATTCAAAGCTAAATGACATCTTTCACAGGTGCTCTCCTGAGAAAGCCACTAGAGAGGGGAGTGTCACCTTTTTACCTTCATCATTGTTATGTCATTGTGGGGCAGCTGTGGCTCAAAAGGTAGAGCGTCGTCCATTAATCCCAATGCAGCTGGCATCAAGCATTAGTAAGACATCACACTGAACAGACACAATCTTCTAACCTCTCCTCACTGATAAAGCATACCTGAAAGCTATCAGAACAATAACCCAGCAAGAACTGAATTAAAACTAGCTAACCAGTTAGCCTTGATGTGGAAGAACAGATGACACATTATCTTCACAACCTGGCTAAATCCACAAGAACAGAATTCCCAAATTTTCACCAGCTAGCTAAATCCTCAGAGAATGGAAACAACAACTGGCACCTGTTTCCTTAACTTTTCCTTCAAGTGTTTTATTCTTGAATAACAATCCAGAATACATCAGCAACCTGCTACAGTAGCTTGACACATGTTTGGCGCACCCGTGCATGACTGCAGAGAAAACGTCTTCTTTTGTTATCACGTTAGTCATGCTGTGCAGCCAGTGTACAATACAGCATTAAGTAATTTAGTATTTGGAGTCTATTATGCCTAGATAGAGCTAGCTCTTCTTCTTCAAGCTCTTCTCCCTATATGTCTTGTAGAGCAGTTTCAATTACCTTTCCATTTTACATGCTCTAAACTGAGAATCACAAACACCATGAGGTGAAAATTATATAGCAGGCTGTCTGGACATAAGGTAGAACCACACTTGGACATCCTTGTGCAGCTCACACTTTGCCAAGTTATTTCAGTAGTGGTAGATGGAGGGACAATCACTAACCTGGTCATTCCACATTGGGTCAGATTGTTTGCTTGAATAATAATTACCATTAGTAGACCTGCTAGAAATATCACAGACATGCTTTGTTGGAGAGCCCTCCTTACCTTGTATTCTTACCCTTTTCCATCCCTATTTGTGTTCACAACAGCACACACTTGTAGCATATTTCTTCACTGATCCCTGCGCTGATGAATCTGCCGCAAAGATTTCCACCTCTAAGAACTACATCTCTAAGATCAGAAATGTACTAACCCAAGGAAACACATTGAAGGCATATTCCACTTTATGGATGCAGGCCCACCTTGTCTATTTTCAGGCCCACTGACATGAAATGTATTCTTAAAGCTCCACTAACCATTTTTTCGATTAACAATACATCAAATTACTACATGCACTATGAACTTTTTTTGGTCAAATAAATAATTGATTCATTGGGGGATTCAGACTGAAAACAGTCCTGCATTAAAACAACGCAGGAGGCAGCCTAATAGTCAATCAAGTGAACTTTGTCACCATCACAAGAACATAATCAACAATTATCCTTGGGCTTGGGCTATACAACTTTAAAAAAAAGTTCTTTAGATGCCAAAATTGGCTAAACGAAATACTTACTGTACTTTTAAAAAGTTGTTCCCCGCTACCCTACTAAAAAAGTTTCTCTAATGGCCATGTTGCAAGAGGAAGTAAGCACACTTAAGCTTCTTTGCTGTAATAGAAAATGGAGATGCTTGAGAGAAGAAGAGTGAGGCAAGGACAACGGTACTCTGGACATAGCAGGACAGTTATAAATTACATTAATATTTTTGTTCCAATCTGTGTGTTTTGTGTGTTTTATCTCCCTCATGTTCTGAGACTGAGAGAAATAATCTGTGAACTGTATCACCAAACCTAATATTGATTTCTGCTTTTTATGGGCACAACATACACACAGACAAAAACTCTCCATCTCTTCAATTCTGTTTATCTCTGGCTCTCAACCAGCAGGTTAGCCAGAAATCATATTGAGGGTGGGCATAGAGAAAATCAGTTGGGCCTACCTCCAAGACCCTTAAATATAGTATTTTTGCCATTACATTACTTGTTCAAAGCACAATGTACAGACACTCGTAGCTACGCATATGCTCTCAACCAGCAGCATTTTGCTCTGTAAAAAAAAAGTCCATATTAATTTTGAATTTCATAGTATAGAAAACATGTCATAAAACTGCAAAAAATAAAAATGACAAAATTGGAAAAGCGTACATGATCTTTTGTTTCATTCCTCTTTACATTTCTCTCATTTGCCATTTACCATGTTGTTTTTCTCAGCTGTATGCAAATTAGGGGGTGGGGTCTGAAGGGTAGTTTGTGAGACTATAATAAACTGTGGTGCAAAGAGCACTCATATAATATTTGAGAACAAATCAAGTCTGTCCAATTAAGAAAATGACACATTTAAAAAAGAAAAGGTTTGAAACGAGCTTTAGCAAAAATAGATAGCCAGGGACCGCAGATGTAAATTAGCTATATAGCTAACTCTGGCTCAGTGGTTGTGTTGTGCATGGCCCCTGTTAAATACACTAATAATAATTAAAATATTAAGAATAATTTTTTTACCTAGACTAACAGCACAAAAACAGCATTACCTGAACATAAAAATCATGTATTTGAAGATCAGTGCTACCATGGTGAAGACATGGAGAGCGTTACAGTAGCATGGCTGTAATGGCAGTCCGTCTGTGAGACAGGAATTTAAAAAAAGCCCTGGCACAGCATCGGAAATCTGCAAATGTCAAGTGGACTTTCATATGCTGCTCCATTTCTAATTTATTTCCATGTCATTAACTTAAATGCCAGACTGTAACATGTATGTGTATATATTTGTGTGGCCTTCTGTGCATTTCATCAGTACAACGACTGACAGACTGGTCTGTTCCCATCATTCACCCACATCATGTCAGGTGCTTCTTCTCTCCGTGTACTGACCTGAACCTTTCCAAGAAGGATTAAAGGATTGTCAAGGAACGTTTTAGAATATCAGGGCTTACTTCAGGAGCAGTCTCAAGCACTATACTCTCATATACAGAACTGGAAATCTCCTGCATACACTACTGAAACACAATACATTTTGATAATACGCAGCTCTGAAACATTCTCATATTCAATAAAAAAATGTGTCATGCTCATATTTTATCATAGCAAATTCTGATATCCACACGGATAAATTAACATCATGGCAACAGTTTGAATAGAGTATGGTACAGAATATTCATTCCAGTAGGAACACAGGAGGTTGGGATAAACATTGTTTCACTTACAGAGTAAATATTTCTAGTGTTAAAATGAGGACGCATACCATCTGGGCTCAGCTATGACCTACACTCAGTGTTCTGCCATTCTGCCATACTTCCACCACTTTGACTTTGACTGGACAGTACCACTGATATAAACTAGACTTGTTTATGGTCTATAGACTTTGTTTCCTTAAAGTCAAGGCACACTGTGCTTTCTCAGGGAACCACAAGCACTTAATCCTCAAGTCAGGTTTTGGTAGTCTGGATTTAAGTTTTATTTGACCATTTTGATGCCCAATGGTTTCTTTCCCTGTGAGTAAGTAAGTATGACTTGTTACAAACTGTGCAATCTCGGAACCCATTGGCTATCGTTTGATGATGATTCAGCCTCTGGGGGCAAATGTTTCGGGGCTTCCGGTGTAGCCAGTGGATATCTGGATAATGGATATCCAGGCCAAGACTTCCTCTTCCGTGCACCGGTCATTGTTTACAGTCCGATTAGCAATCTCTGAACCCATTGGCTCATCTGACAATGATTTGAATGCAGATACATTTTTAAAAGCTAATAAAAACTAATCTCTAGGGTTCCGACTTTGATGAAATAACATTGATAAAATCTCGGAATAGGGTTCCGAGACTGTGTTTCGGCCAATGCAACCAAAGCCCACTCAAACGTGATTGGGCAATACTACTCAGACTACAAATGGAAACCAGAAAGCTTCCAACACCAAAATCTTGTCCCTTGCCTACAGATTCTGCATTCATATGCAGATATCTGTTTACAGAGATTACAATCTGTGGAGCAAGGAAAAGGCAGCAGGAAATAGTTGGGCTTTGGTACAAGTAAAATGAAAATACATCCTCTTACTGCAAAGATGTGTTATGTCCACAGTACAGTGAGATGCTCTTTAGTAGTGATTACATCCCATTGCACAAACAATGTGGTTACACACATTAGTCAGAGGAAAATAAATATATTACAAGTTTGTTTTATTATATAACCACAAAATAATCATTAGCTTAGTGGGATTGATTAGATTTTGTGTGTGTGTGTGTGGGGGGGGGGNGGGGGGGGGTGTTACAGTTTGGTTGAGTTATTTAGGTTAAGGGTAATGTTTTGTGCATATAGGGATGAAATGATGGCCTTTATAGATACAGGTTTACCATGAGATCAGTCAAAATTATATTATTACTGTAAATATTAAATATTCAATATTTAGAGATTGGATTTCTTGTTCTGTATTACTAGTACTGCAAAAAATGTGCACAATAAATTCCTGGACAAGTTTCATCTGCATCAGACTAAGCAAAAGCATCACTTGCGTGTGATGTGTTACATGCTCTGTCACATGATTGACACAGAGGTCTGTAGGTGTGAAGGAACCAAGATTAACAGTCACTCTTGCTCTCTCTCTCACCTCTCACCGGTTTACTCAGAATGACTGTCCATCTTTTTTCTCCCCTCACCATCCCATTCTCTCTGTATTTCTTCTATGCACTTCTCTTTATTCCCCACTTTCTTTGCCTTCTTCTCTCCACGTTCAGCTTAGGTGGATTAAGCCAGCAAGGTCTGGACAGTTTAATTTCTTTTCCCTTTCTATTCTCCTTCTCTTTCGTTTAATCTTTTCCTGTTTCTGTCTGTCTGTATCCAGGCAGAGCAGCAGTCTTCCTCTCTTCAAGTTCATCATCCCAGGACAACACAGGATTACACTGGTCATTCATATGGGCATAAAGGCCTTGGCATATATCAAAGCCAAAACATATAATGCCCCTATAAAATATAGAGCACAAATTTAACTGTCTGCTCCCAGAAGACTAATCCTTACTTTCTTTCTTTGAGTTCCTCTCTCGCTACTTGTCTCCTCCTCTGTCCCGGTTCAGCCAGGTGATTAAAGGTCAGCTGACAGGCTTTTACCTTCTTTGCATGAAAAAGATTGAGCCTCACAAGTCATAAAAATCTCTTTTTTACACAATCCAAGTGGATAATGTATCAGACAAATACTAGAATGTTATGACAGAGTGACAGAAGCAAAGTAAATGAACGCTAATTCCATACGTCTCGATTTAGTTCTTTTTCTGTGGTCTCTTCACCAGATTTGATTAAGTTGTGCTAAGATACATACAGTAACCCTATATTTTTAACTGTAACTTCCTGCAAAGACCTATGAAATTTGAATTATAAGGAAATATACTGTATATACATATATACTACTTCATTTAAATTTTCAAATATTCATAAATATTCATCCATCATCTCATATATATATATATATATATATATATATATACACACACAGTATACTGTATATCTGTATATACAGTATATGTCTTGAAAGAAACGTAATTTTGGCCAGATTAATCCTGGCCTCTAATCCTATTAACATAGTGAGGGAAGAAATGTTGTTAATTATTGTATCTGGCAAGTCGTAAAAATGTTACCATGATACTGAACTTCAGTAAATCAGTAAAATGTTCACAGACAATTGTTTTCCACCAAAATGTCCAATCTCACAATAAGATATCCACTTGTAGGGACTACAGTATTATTAAAACTTTTTATTGTTGTACTCGCAGCACTTGGTTAAGATTGGGAAAACATCATGATCTTGGTTTAATACAGAATATAGCATTAAACCAAAACCACGTTTTCCTAACCTTAACCAAAGTGCTTTTGTCGCCTAAAACTAATCAGACACGTGACTTAGGGTGCAAACCCAATCCTCTGGTGTCAGAGTCCTGCACTGTATACGCCCACCATCCATCCCAGCCTCTTCTCTGCAACTCTAGCATGGTGCAGAATACAACACTTCATTCGTAAAAAACACTATTCCAACTTAGTAAAGAGTGATTTATTCTGTGTATTAACGGGTTACAGCATAGCTTTGTAGACTCAGTCATAGTCTCCTTTTCACTAAGACCAAGACTTTTCCACTGCAAACCTTCTGTCCACCATGATTGCTGCGGCAACAGTCTCCGAATTCAGTAATGAGAGAAGGCGAAATAGAGGTTACCTGGATGTAACTCCTGCTCTATAAGTATATGGGTAGCCCACCGTCACTCTATATCACAAAGTAAATGAAGGAATGTAAACACAGTTACTGTGGGGAATATAATTTAAGCGCGATATACCTTGATCATGTACGATACATCCGTCTAGTTTTGCAGTGGTGATATCAAGGGGAGAAATTCAACGCTGAAGTACAAATGAAAACCTATGCAGTAGGTCTCTATGACGGGACTGCTGTCAGCCTCTTGTGTCAAGTACAAATCCAGCTTAAGATACAAGCAAAGATGCAACTTTCCACACAACATCATAAAGTAAAGAAAATGCATCACCATTATGAACACAATGATAGGACTGATTTTGTCCTTTCTAGGTGGCCATTGATTTTTCATTTTAGTTTGCCATTTTAATCAACTTGCAGAACTTTGGAAAGTACTAAAGACGGGTAACAGTGGACATTTTGTCGCTGTTATAGTTGTGTCTAAATTATTTTATCAGTGCTTGGTAATGCACTTGCACATAGCAGCCATTAAATGTTGGATCACGCAGAAGTCATTTCTTGCACAAATCTACTGTTTGGTCCTTGAAGGCACCAACAGGAAGCTGAGAGATGAGATGATGACATTTTTTTAAATTGTAATAAAGATGACAAATTGCCCAATGCAATGGATTACCTGTCTAATGAAACTTGCATTAGACAAGTAATCCATTGCATTCCACCTGTCTAGGTGATTTTGAGATTTTAAAAAGTTGAATGCAAGCACACTAATCAAGCATCAACTAATGACACTGAACATTTCAAAGTTTGAATGGCATTTCAAGAACAAGGAATAATATTAAAACTATAAATATATGTAGTAGTGTCCCTCACAGAATTACTGTCCACTACTATCCTTTTATATCGTGTCAAAGCAGTCATAGTTATCTCATCACAATGCAATGTTCAGTCACACATTATTCATTATTTCTGCATGTCAATATCAGTTATCTTATGAATAAAAACACATAAAAAGTCTTGTATGTGTTTGCCATGTGTGGTGTGTGTGTGTGTGTGTGTGAGTGAGTGTGTTTATGTGTAAATCCACATACAGCAAGACAGAGCACAGGTGCGAGAAAGGGAGAGGGGAAGAAACACAGATCACAAGTATTGATTTTCTTACTTTTAGTGTAGGTGAGAAGGCAGGCAGGGATTTACCTGGTGGGGAGAGAGCGAGAGAAAATGTTGTTAGAAAACAACGAACACACACACACATCTAGCGGTAGGGCTTGCTGTGGGGTAATGCAGTGACAGTTGAATTATGGATTTCTGTAACGTGGAGGACAAAGAGAGAGGGTGAGAGTCAGCTGGGCTTAGGTTTACAAGCGCATTGTCAAACTGACATACTACACACACACACACACACACACACAGGCATCACAGTATTCCCTTTAAAGTCCTTACAGTGTGTGTGTGTGCGTGTGCGTGTGTCAGAGACACAGACGGCTAGAGAGAGACCAGTAGCTTCTGCATGTTTTTACTATCCCAGCTAAAATGTGACGTATATGCAGGTGCTTCTTGTCGAGCTGTTAACCATTAGGTGTCATGATGGATGGCAGACTGGAGTTTTAAGGTGCAATCAAATACTCATTATTTATTAGGAAGATTCCCAACTGAGTGAACCGACCTGAAAGTGTCAGAGGTGCAACCATGATGTGAGCTGATGGAATCCTCCAAATAGTAAGAAAAAGGATTCATCCATCCTTCCATTTTCTAAAATGCTCATCCTCCTCAGGGTTACAGGGGACTGGAGCCTATCCCAGCATGCTCTATGTGAGAGGCAGGGTACCAGGCTAATACATACAGTATACTAGACAGACTAACACATTCACACCTACAGGCAATTTAGAATTCCTAATTCACCTGCGTGTGTTTGGAGGAAACTCAAACACACACACAGACAGAACAGGGAAACTCCACACAGAACAAATCTGGCCGGTCAGTGGGTTCAAACCCAGGACAGGGCCTAACCACGGAGCCCTTTCTTATCTTCATCTACTTTATTGCAGTTCCTTGCTCGGTGCCCAATTAAATGGTATCTAATACACAACTGGTAGACAGGTGCATAGGAAAATTAAATCATGTGAAAGAAAAGGTTAAATCTTCACACACCATTTCGGTCATGGGCCTTCTTCAGGCATGCCTTTAAAGGTTGAAACGTATGTATAGCACTTTGAAACTGCCTTGTGTATGAAAGTCATGACTCAATCAGCAGAAAAGAAAGATAACAAATCTAGTAGTGTCAGTAATGGTGTCCCGAAACAAAATCTTAAAATTATTAAAATATCAATAGTACAGCTGCCAACCTCATCAGAGCAGAGCTGTGTAGCGTGATGATGATGATGATGAACAATTTTACCTCTTTCATTGCGAAATGAGTGAACCTTTCCTGATTTTGCTATTAACATGACCTCTGGGTCAAGAAGCAACCCAACAAGGACTCACGGTGGACACTTATAGAAGGTTTAGTGACAAGTGGCCAGTTCACGACAGGATAGGCCTCACACTAACATGAGATTGTAACATGATTGGCATCTATGAGCCTGTGTAATACCGTCTATCAGGTAGTAATCAGTGGTTGATATCCCAGATCCTAAGATGTGTTTGGTATCATTTAGCAGCAGAGAATGACATGCTATTAAACATTGGAGAATTAGACTTGTGGTAAACTTTATTATTATTATTATTATTATTATTATTATTATTAATCATTCTTTAGAAAGAAATTGGAACAAAGAAAATAATTAAGACAAGATAGATTTAGGATGGGAGGAGTAACGTTTTGCACCATGGACATCAGACACTGCCGCCTCTTTGACAGAAGTTTATAAAACAAGAAGAAGCCCAAAGATCATGCTCTTGTTTAGTCCTCTTCCTCTTTGGGTTCCTGATCTCTGTCTGCAATTAAGCTGAATTCCGGGCGAGCCCTCGAGCCGCATCAAACGTGCTGCTGAAGGCCGGCATTCAGCCAACTCTGAGAGGAAGAACTCTGAATTCAACAAACTCTGAAAGCTGCCACCGTATCCATCACACCCAGCCAAGTGGGAGTGTGAGAAGATGTTATCATCCTGCTGCCTGCTGAGAGAGAGAGAGACAGCCGACTCAAGCCGAGTCGCCACGTGGGACCGTGCGCACCCGAGGATGCCCGAGAGCTCCAGGGAGCTCCACGTGAGAATCGACACGGACCATCTGCTTCCCCGTCCCCTCCGGAGCAACTTCTCTCCTGGCCATCTGAACCACCAGGTGAAACTTTACTTTTCCTGTCATATTGTAATTAAGAAGTGATATAGTAGGGTTTCCAATCAATATAGGAACGATCAGGTATTTTCCCTTGTGCTTCCTAACAATCTCTCAGCTGCTGAACGGTGCATTAAGTTCATTTCACTGGTTAATGGCAAAGTTTTCATCCGCTTAGTGGTTTCCCGTGTTTCCACAAATGAAAACATCTTGCCAAGATATCATTCACTGTTCTATCTGGTATACGGTGGTCCTCATGTGTTTATTAATTGCTCATCACTGTATTCATTGCATTTATTCAAGGTTGCATTTTTTCACTCATTTTATGTTTAGTAGTTGTTAGCTGTGTATGTAGTTTAATAAACCTTACATTTATAAAGAACTATGTGGTTTGTGTGTATGAAGTATTACGGTCACTGTTTGCAAGTCGAGAACTCAGTAGCAACTTCCAGGATTGAGACTGAACAAACTAACTGGCTATCGTTTTCCCTTGTTAATGGTGGTGCCCCGAGGTGAATTTAGTTTAAGTTAAATTCTGTTACTTAGTATAAATACTGATTATTTCTGACAGCCAAAGTGCAATCACTCTACTTCATCTTTTGTACCAACTGATATGTTAATACTACGTAATTTTGGTGAGTCCCTTTGGGCGTAATAACTATCCTTACTTACATACATTTTGGTCCTGCCTTTATTACATTGTATTAATGCTACAGCTGTACTGTGACAGCCACAGAAATAAAGAGGGAATGGTTTGACATAAAGTTAGATGCTAAAAAAACATTCTGAAGCAAAGCGGTCCATGATGAGAGATGGTCAAGGGGACGTGGAAGTTGTCCTGGAAATATTAGATGAGATAAGTAGCCTACAGTAGGTGATGTTACACTGTTGGGTGAAACAGAAGATAATACTTGATAGCGACCTGCATAAAGACATCGAGGCAGCTGTCGGAGTTTTAATTAATATTTTTTATTTTAGTTCATTTCTGTATCATATTTAAACTCCAAATTCATTCCGATTAAGGCATTCTGATTCTTAAGTCAGACAATTGTTTTTCTCCTGCGGCAACAGGAAGACTAGCTGCATGTGATTCATACAAATTCATTCATTTCATACGTATGTAAGTGAAAATTCCAGATCTGAGAAAATTGGTGAATGCCTCAAAACCTTTAACATCACTTAAATCACAGTTAAGAACAAATCCGTTCATGTGAGTGGTTCTTCAATGAGGCTCAGTGCATTTTTCAGCTAATCCAATGGATTTGAATGGTTTGTTGAGAATTTAAGTTTGTCGGAAAAATTCTAAATCGACAATTTGAGATACATGTTTTTGTTTGGACAGTGACAAAATGCACCATACAGCTGTCACTCTAATGAAATTATAGGGGTGACTGCTCTTTTTATCACAGCTTTGTTCTGATGTAGCGTAACCTTACTCACAGTTTATGACACCATCACGCTGTTGTGAGCACAGACCATGTTTGTTTGTGTTCTAACCTATTTCATCTTTAACTCATGCATTGTCCATTTCCTCTGTTGTTACAACAATAATGTCTAATACAGCTACTTTCATCTACTGTTAAATCTGGAGGAAAGGTGTGTGGGTATATATGTGTACACCTGTGTGTCTGCTTTTTTGTGTGTAGAGCAGCAGGGTAGCAGTCTAAGTAGCCCAAGGATAAAGTGTGTGAGAGGAGATAAGGATAACACACAAACACTTGGATTAGACATAATATTCTGTTACCTTTAAATACCTTCTGCACACCATGGAATTTGGCACAGCACACAATAAAACACATAAGTATACTTTTCAGTTCTCCATTCAACTACCTTCAAACACTTGCATATGCACAAACAAACACACACACAAAGGAATCTGGAATACCCAACACTCGGCTTGCAGAAAGTTGAAACGGTGCTGTGTGTTTTACTATGGAAACCCAATAAATAAATAAATATCATGAATATCTAATAAAGCTGAATTAAGAAGTCAACATTATGACACAGTATCTCATAATTATCAAATAATAATTATAAGGTACTTTCTCATTTTTGATTCACTAAATCATAATTATGATACGATGATAGTAATAGTAGTAGCTATATACAGTAAATCTCTCTATTGTCAATGCACTAATCCTACTTCAAATTAATTTCCTCGATATAGACCTGACACTTGATGATAAATAATGTTGTGTTGTCATCTTTACTAAAAAAGAGCATTGTCCTTTAATGGTCAGTTAGCATCGTTTTAGGAGAAGATTAGCTGAAAATAATACAAATTTAGTTTTTTTTCTTTACGTGAACATCCTCTCAGGCTATGTGCAGCCCCAAGAACCTCCACCAAAAGAGTGGTGCAATCTGTATGTAGCCTGAGGGGCTACCTAGGGAAAAAAGCTGTGAGACTGTGGTAATGAAGGTGACTCAGAAACACATCAACATTTTTGTCAAATCAGAGATTCTCTAATGTGGATTATGGTGACTGGACAGTAACAGGACACTGTTAAGAAAGATTTCTAAAAATCCTTATTGAAAATGACACCCTTACCCACACCTGACCACCAGTTAGGCAGTCAGGTGTGGGCATGATAATTAAACTCATTCACAACCACATATGTGACAACAGTGACCTAAAATTTCTCCTATACTACAAAAGGCCACACCATTACCGTCAATACATTGGCAATACATTGTGATTCTGATTGAAAGACTAATGAATATCATGAGTCTATCAGGGTTCACTGTTTTTGATCATCTGAAACTTCATAAATTCACAGGTGGTATGACCTGCTTTTGCTCTCATCTAGTTTCTACCACATCGTGATTTAACAGATTTATTTTATAGTTTATAGTTTTATAGTTTATAGTTTTTCATCTATAGGGAAATGCTTTGAATATTCTTGTGGTATACAGTATGTTCATTCAGACTGTGTATATGTATTATTATGTATGAAATCAGACACCAGTTTGGGAGAAATTACCACAGAAATCTAGATGAGAAAAGAAAAGCAATCATTTGTATTTGATCAGATGTAGGAGCAATTATTGGGTCTATGAATTGTCTATGATACAACAAAGAAAACATATATATATTATTACTTATATCACTAATATATCACTCTTTTGACCCTACAGTAAAGCTAAAGCCAAAAGGTGACACCATCATGAGCTTCTTCAACACAACATTTTACAGACTAATGCAAACAGCTGCAGCTAAACACATTAAGCTTGGTGTTCAGTGCAGATTAATATCATCACATATTTGTCTGCCGATTGCTTGTGTGTGTGAAGCAGACAGAGACGTCTCCCTGTCGGCTCATTGTTTTGTGTGTGACAGCACCTTTTGTACAGTTTGGCGTCAGACGCCATTCACTATATAAAAGGGTCAGGCAGGGAGCAGAAAAAGAGAGAAAGATTAGGGTCAGAATAATTTCCACAGGCACAGAGAAAAGAGAATATGAAGACAATAGACTGGGTGGAAAAGAGTAAACTGCACTGAGTAAGACACACACATACACACATAAGATAATCAGTACGATACCTTCTTTTGATGGAGAATAGAGTGAGAGAGATGTTTATATTAACAGAGGGTAATATATCACAGCATCTTTCCGGACAGCATTTCTCTGAGCTCCTGAAAATACCAGCCTTTTCAATGGTCCCTTTAATTTAGTAAGTATACCTTAAAAACACAACAAATAAGAACAACAAATTTCCATTCTCATATTTAAACTTGCTTTTTTAATTAGATGTTTTAGGTTGCAGCCCTGTGGCACCCTAGTTAGCTGCTTTGTAAGATCCATTACTGTTTGCTCGTAGCCGTTTGTTCTAAAACCAGCGTGAGGGGGGTGTTGGGACTGTTGGGACCCAAACAGATGGACCAGCAAATAAAAAGCATGAGCTAAAATAATGTAAATGCTACAAAGATCTCTGGGAGTAGAGTGTTGATTCTGAGTGTGATAAGCAGCTCTAGAGACCTTTTTTTAAAATTGTAGGGTATCTTTCAATTCAGTCAGTGTTCATATCAAAAACATTACATAATGGAGATTTAAACTCAGTTGTGAACAGAGAGATATATATGGCACAGTAGATGAAATAAACAAATAGATCAGTACATTTTCTGAAAATGTGAACATGTTTTAGGGAATTTATTGCACATTTAAGGTGACATTCCAACACATACACCACACATACAGTTCAATTCAAAATACTTCATTCGTTCCTCAAGGGGCAATTCAAGGCAAGCGAGCCTTCAAATAGAAGTACATATAGACAACTAATTTACACTCATAAAAACAATCTAAAAATACAAATATTTCAGAGTTGAAATACACAAGGTTTAATAGCAGCAGCAACAAATGGACTTCACTTAGAAAGCGCTTTTCAACCTTAACGGTTCCCGAAGTGCTTTACAGATTGGTCTCATTCATGCATTCACACACACATTCACACACCAATTGCGATGGAGCTGCCATGCAAAGTGCTGGCCTCCATCGGGAGCAACTTAGTGTCTTGCCCAAGGACACTTTGACATGTGGACAAGAGGAGCTGGGGAACGACCCACTCTACCTCCTGAGCCACAGCCGCCCCCATATCCAACACCACAAAGGCACAGCTGAAACTGGCCAATGTACCAAGGCCCCCTTCACAGAGAAGACCATCATTGAGAAGGATTTTTCTTAAAACTTTCTATTCTATTCTGTTTTTAAGAGGAACTAGTTTTCCAAAGGATAATGGTACAGTAAACAATGGCAAGATATAAAAGCTTGTTTTTTCCCTCAGCTGTGTGAAGCTTATTTTTTAACCTGGGCCACAGCCGTTAAAGAAGACAGGATAAGCCAGCAGGGGTTTGATGCAGTTTTCCCACAAGGTAGTCTGACTAACCTGTGTATGGTAATACATTCCTGTTCAACAGGTTAGATTTTTTTCCCATCTTGATTGTGGTACACACACCTTTACAAATTCCTTTCTTAAGTTTTACCTGTACACACAAACATTCAATACCCAGGTAAGCTATCTTCAAATAAGTGAATTGTTGAGCAGTGGGAAAGTTATTTCTCAAGTCATCTCTCTGAAGCGGACATGTGAAGAAGCTTGTAATATTCCTCAAAGTGATGCAGCAAAGGAGAGTCATTTGACTGCCATGCTGTCTGTCTGTGTGTGTGTGTGTGTGTGTGTGTGTGTGTGTGTGTTTGTGAGCAGGAGAGGTGTCCTTGAATGTCTGGATGGTGAGATAGAGGGCGTTTGTTTGAACAGCCAAGAAACAGAGGAGGTGACACCAAGGGGGGTCGAAAATACCAGGGCCAGTAATAGGGGAGGTGTTTGTGTGTGTGTGTCTGTGTGTGTGTGTCTTTGTAATGTAAGTAGACTCGATATGATGTGGCATGATGTGTATATTAGAGACAGTATGGCAGTGGAAGATGGTGATAAAAGAGACAAAAGAGGATAAAAGAGAAAAGGGGAAATGGAGGGAGAGAGGGTGTGTGAGGGATAGACATGGGGAGGGAGGTGACAGAGACAAAGAAACAGATGAAATCAAAGATGGAGGGCAGATGATGAGGCCCCTTCGATGAAGATGCCATACCCAAACAGATGCCAGCTGTTCCACTGTGTGTGTGTGTGTGTGTGTGTGTGTGTGTGTATGAGAGAGAGACAGTGTGTGAGTGTATGCAATCATCCTCATGCTGTTATGAGCTCATTACAGGAACAGATCTGAAAAGATGATGATGGTAATGATGATGATGATCATGATGATGATAACATGATGATCATAACAACAATATCTGCCAATCTCAGGCTGGATTCACTCTGATGCAATGGACTATCTTAATTTAAAAGACGGCAGTAAAGGAACTGTTGCACAGGTCTAGTCTATTAATACACACCAATTAATCATTATCAGATTTGTTTTGAATTGTCTGTACTTTTAGAGTAAAGAAATTAGACTATGGTTTTGACAATATCTAAACCACAGTTTCTACTATTTTGCACCAAATTTCCCATAAACCATGTTGCTGCTTTTCTTTCTTTAAAATCTGTAAACCATTATACGTCTAATTATCTGAAAGCTAGATGTGATTTGTGAATATGTGAATTCATCACATGTAAATTGCAATTAAATAAAAGTCCCATGTGCTAAGTAAATGGTGATGATTTGCTGATGTCACATTAGCTGTGTTTACATGGACCCTGTGGATATTCCACTAATAATGGGAATAACAGCCCAATCAGAATAAGAAGGCCTCATGTAACCACCTCAATAAGAAGACACTGACCAGATCCGGCCCATTTGGAAGGACTTTTCAATCGGGTTGAGAGGGTTGGGGTAAACTTTTGATAATCCGTTCAATAGGAACATATTAGTGCCTAATATCCATGCTTAATGCGCTCGTTTCTCTCTGGTTGGAATAAATATGTTTTTTCTGCACGTTTGCAGAAAGAATAACCGCAGCTACATTTAACTGCAGCTACTGAGATAAAGACAGCGCTTTGGGCTTTTTAAGCCACTAACCATTTTGCAGACCCCAAAACACCAATTCAGTGATAGACTTTGAGGTACTGTGCTGCTGCATCTTCTTTATTCACAGAAACATGTTTTTCACTTTGTAATAAGAAGTACAAAACAGTGATTTCAAATGAACACATTTAAGTTTCAGTAGTGGATGTGACAAATCAGATTTCTAAATTCAAGGCCTTTCAATTGGCTGTGTTGATAAAGATATAAAATGCAGCCTCTAAGACTTGCAGAGGTTTATTGCTGTTTTACTTTCCTGGCTTAGGGTCTCACTTGTGCTGTTTTATGTTACCTCATTTTGACACTCTTCAGTGTCAAAATTGGTTTTCTCTGTCATTATGACTGGCCTTAAAAAGTGCTGGACTCAACTTGAAGCAACTTGTCGACACCCTGAAGCCAACAGGTGAGCCTATTGACCCGTGAAAAGCTGCCAGTCAATACCAGCAAACACCAGAGGCTCACAGGCTGGAGGGGTGAGATTAGATGGAAACCTAACAAGTGACTTTCTTGTAGCTGACATGTCTAACTCTGCCCATACTTGGGATTTAGACAAAGGGGAAGATGGGGAGGAGAGACATAAGATAGTGAAGATAATGACAGTCTCTCAAGCTCACACATGTCCCAGGACACAGAAGGACAAACAGAAAGATAAGCAGTCTGACAAGTGAGTATAACAACCTCACCAACATGACAAGAGTCTGCTTGTCTTCTCTCTCAGGATTTAGATACAAATAGAGATAGACAAAAGAGCAGAAAGACAGAAGCAAGAGCAGTGTGTGCCTTGAGGAAAGCATCATTGCAAAATCTGTTGGTGCATTACAACATTTTATCATGAGCTTTTAGAACATAAAATGAAAACAAGACTAAAGCTGCACTACTGATCCCAAAATGCTTCAATGTCCATTACTGACAACTGTTCTATTCTTGGAACCTTACCAGTAGTGGAGCTAAAAAGTTTGTCCTAAGGGTGGTAGTAGAGGAAAGGCAATGGGGCCATTAAAATCAAAAGGGTTTATCCCATTAGGAGCATGAATATGTTTTTGAGATACAGTATATTGTGTAAAGGTGGGAATTTTGGCTTAGGAGTGAAAAGATGCGTCCACGAAGTGTTTGACTTTGAGAGACTGCTGATTGTATCCCGTTTCTTACCCATAGCCATCAATGTTTCATTTAATAATGACTGCAATCATTTCCTAACCTTAATCAAGTACTGTATTTCTTCAAATAGTGGCCGAGGCCTTTATTTACCTGAACTGCAGAAGGTAACAGGCCTTTATTCGAAGCAGGCTTATATTTGATGCAGTCGTTTATTTCTAATTCCCTGTTTGATAAGTGTAATTGGTCATATTTTAGTATGAAGCCTCGTTTTGATCTGCTCCTGTTTGACCTGTTAAAGTTACTGCATTACACTGTTACTCAACACTTCTGGTATCAGTTTCAAATTAAAAGCGCTCTAGCATTTCATTGGACAGAAATCCTTACCCTTCATTTCTTAATAAGGCTTTTATTGTGAAACATTTGCAGGAACATGTTGGTGAGTAATCCAGATCAACAAAGTGTTGAAAATAGCATGATCATATTGTTGAATTTATTAAATTAAAGCGATGGAAAAACATTATGCTTACCATAGTTGGCATGCACATAAATTGACCGCCACCGGGAGTTTATCCACCCTTATTTTTTCCCTGGCCTATATTGAGGGCCAGCCTTTAATTGTTTGTGTCAACCACGCCCCCAGCTGTTACTGGAGACACAGCTTTTACTTGACTACTGGTTTTTATTTGTGGAAATATGGTAGTTATTTAGGGCTTGAGCACCTGCCGTTTGGCCTCCTAGAGAGACAGTGCCCTTTTTCTGTTTAAAAAAAAATATATATATATATATTCCTGTTTGTGCACAGCCTGCACTGCCGAACAGATATGTTGATTGAATCAAAATATCAAGTCATCCTCTCTATCCTCCTTCCTGGTTTCCTGACGCTTTGGTGCACTGTGGGCACCGAGCCTTGAATGGTGAAAGAATACACATACGCGGAATTATAGGCAGACATCATGGCCAAACAAAGTATAAATATACTGTTCATTTTTGTTTTATATTGATATTCAAGTGCTATAGGAATTGCTTAAGAGGGCTAGGTAAGAGTTGGGCTGGTTAATATGTGAGGACAATTTACTCAAATAGACTTCATTTCTTCACATGTATCATTAATGAACTGTAGCAGTGTTTGAACCAACTTCAGTCAGTTAATATCCCTTTAACAGTGTTGCAAACGTAGTCATTCCAGGCATATATTTATTTAATTATTTGCAAAAATGGCTTTTTATGAATTTGGGCCCCTTCCCTTCTAACATCCTCTGCACGTCCGTGCTAAACAGCATGACTATGGCTACATAGTGCCACTACATCTCAGGTACCCACACAGCTATTCATTCTTATAGGGGCATACATGTGCTCACTGCAAAAGCAAAAACACATTTTGGGTGATCTGACCAGCAGTTTAATCTTAATCTTGCTCTACTTAATCTTTAAAAGATTTGACGGATGAACACACAGAATTACAGACAAAACTACTAACATACATCCTCAACACATACTAAATCTGAACACTAGAAGGGCGAAGAAAGGTTATTGAGATATTTTATTTAAATTTCTCAATACAAAAAAACCTTGATACAGGAGGTAAATTTGAAAAATGTAAATCAATGGGAAAATGTGACCTGGGGTTGGTCATCCGAGTTATGAATATTTATGTACATGTCATGGCAATCTGGGCAGTAGTGGTCAAGATATCATATTCTGGACCAAACTCATCATTGGACATCAGCATCCAAGAGAACGATATAAAAAGAGAGAAGAAATAATACAATCAACCCAAGTGGAAGCCTCTCTGCCAGCCAGAATCATCTGCAAAGACTTGAAAAATCTGCCTGGCATCACAGCACTACAACAAAACACAGACCGTAGATCAACTTTACAACACACTGTAAATCGTACCACCTTCAACTGTAACATTTATTAAATCACCAAATCCTATTGGTTTGAACTTGTGACAGATAAACACAGCCTTCCTGACACACACACACACACATTTTTCTTTCAGACAAATATTTGTGGGTCATAAAACAGAGGGCGTTTGTTGTGGCAGGTTAATGAGACAACCACTGCTGGTTAATGTGAGGCATTTTAGACGAAGTCCAGTGTGATGCTACTCTCTTATGAATGTTGGCAGAAATCTGTAAGAACAAAAGTATTATTTAAAAAAAAAAAATAAAACCCACCAAACAAATGTTTTGTAGTTTTATCAAATGTTGGATTGCTTAAATTGTTCAAGTAATCTCTGGAAAGTGTTTTGGTGTGTGTGTCCACATTTGCTGAATGTCCATTTTTTCAGTGTATGTATGTGTGGAACATGCTTAATTTTTTATAATAATAATACATTTTTTACACATGTAATTTTTCAAATTAAGTAAATGTGATAAGCGTAGGATTAATGATGTAATATATATCCATATGTTGTAGCCACATTGAGAATAATTTTTATGTGGTCAACATAACATTTTTAGCATCAAGCAAACAGGCTATGGTACTAAAGCTAACCATTTATTAAAAACAATATATATATAGCTTTAGATTTATATTTAACTGTTAAAAAAACATTATATGGACAGCTTATTTTTTCATTTACTTTGTTTTTTTTGTAAGTAGACAAATTACAGAGTTGGAAATGAAATTTGACCCCATTACCAACAGTACAGGGGCTTAAATTGTGCTGCTGTTCTTTGGCAGTCTTCTGTGAAGTCTCTATTGGTGTGTCTTTTCATGTATCTGCTGTTTGCCTGAAGTCTGATTTACACAGGATACCAACACAACCATGTATAATCTAACAGTGAAAAAGCACAGACAAAAGGCCGTGACAAGGAGTCTGGCTAACACTAAATTGGGCCATTTATCAAACTATATAGAATAGATATACACACACACAACTGAAGTTTATAATATAATCAAGACAAAAGTCCCTTTAGGCTGCAATTTTCAACCTTACAGTTGCACTTTACTCTAGTTCAGAGGGGTATGGCAATGTGCCAGAAGCTGTTTGGTACTACCAAGAAATGCCAGAAGAAGAGAAACTTGCAGTTGCAGTTTAGCATTTTAGCTACACGAATATATATATATATATATATATATACAAAAAACAGCAACATGAAAGACGGATGAAGTTTTGCTTTTCTTTGCGGGCTCTCACTTAAGCCACTCCCTCACCCATACAGATCACTGCCCTCTCACTCACACAAATCATTTAATGGTTACACTGATCAGGAATCAGATGTATGACTGCAAGTGTTTGCTGGAGCTGTTTGCTGCCTCTTTTATGAGACAGAAAGAAAGATGACTAATTTCAGTGTAACCTTAGAGTCACTTCAACAGCCGCTGACCCTGTCAATGACTACTTCCCCAGACTGCTGAATGATATAGTTAGACTTGGGAGGAGTAAAGATTACTTTTGTGGCTTGGAGATACAGACGCATTAAGACCTTTTCAACATATGGCTAGAATGCTGATTTGAGCAGTCCATCTCTAATTCATCTTGGTTGCATTTACTACTTAGTATAAATGGGGTATATCATGTCCTGTGATACCCCATTTGTAATTGCAACATTTTACATACTGCCTTTAATTACTTAGATCTCTCGTCATATGTATTTTTTTGTTCACCATCACAGTTTAGTGTGTTAGCGTGCTAAAACTTGCTAATTAGCACTGAACTGAAGTACAGCTGAGGCTGATGGGAACATCATAAATTTTACAAATATTTAAACATAAACCAAAGTATTGGACAAATCAAAATTTTGACCTGCTGGTGGCACTAGATAAATTGTGACCAAAGTCATTAAGATTCATCCTCAGGGGACCAGGGATACCTGTTCCAAATTAAATGGAAATCCATCCAATGGTTGAAAGATATGTCATGCAAGACCACAAATGAAAGGTAAAAGGATACTCAACATCAATAGGATGCATAGTCTGTGAACCATGTATATCCCTGCAAAATGTTGTGCTAATCCATATGTTGCGCCAATCACTTTTCAAGTCTGAAAATTAGCCAAATATATAATATATATAATTTATGTTTAGGCACCTCTGTGGGCTCTATTTTCCATGCAGAAGGAAACATTTGACCAAGTATCTTCTTATTAGTTTTTGTCAAGGGGAAACTAACATGAAATTAAAAAACCCTCACCTCCTCCCAAAACCTGCCTAGAAGATACACCCTTAAATGTAAAACACTGACAAACTAAAAATGCAGCAGATTTCAGGAAACAGGTCAATAATAGGGTTGGGACACTTGCGCCATGCTATGCCATGAGAAACCACAATCAGATTCTATGATGTGTGGATGGCATGAGTGTGGTCTACCTTGTTCACATTGTTGAAGGTGGGCTGGTTTCTGGTTCTCGTAAACCACAGTAACAACCTGTCACCTGCAGCTCATCTAACCAGCGCATTGTGTCTGTTTCTCCTTTTACAAATCCTTCCTGCAACATTTAAAACTGATCAGCTGAAAAAAGTGCTTGTTGTGTACACAAACTTACAGTGGACAAAAGCAGTGATGCATTCTGACACTGCTAACTTCTGTGACAAATACATTGCATTGTGAGTCTCAATGTGATTTGCCTATTCAGAGTTTTTAATATGAATCAAGAGCAGCAGGAATTGATCGCTTTCAATTAACAGTAAACTAACACTGTTCCGATACGGCTTTAAGAGAGCATTCTGAAAATTGGTAAATCACCTTTTAACTGAAATGCCTCACGATCGACTTGGAACTCCATAAAGATCAGCAGGTTGATCATAATCGATGGGTTGGTGACCACTGACCACTGGTATTTCACTGGATAAGTGAACACTTTGACTTCCTGGCAATGCTAGATGAAAAGTGAGAGGATCACCAAAGAAATTTGGATCCATCCTCTGAGGACCACAGATATAAAAATCAGGATTCACTTGTTTAAATTGTTTTCATGACTAATACAAAGCTAATCTATAGAGGAAGTAAACTTGTTCTATCACAATGACACCACTGTTCTCAGAGCCGGATGTCCATCTGTGGAACAGCAGATTTAAAAGAGACAAAGGCTTGGCCCTGATAACTCTCAGGGTGCGTCTTCTTCCTTCCTCTTCTGTTCTTCCAAGCACTCCCTGGTTTACTACCCTGTCAAAGCAGCCTCTGCACCCTTGCCGGCCATGTATGGAGAGGCCTAATCAAATGCCCCTGGTCAAACAAGCCTCAGCACTTCACACCAGTCACACTAAGGCTGCTTTCAGACAGAATCAGGCATTGTGGCGATTCAACGCAGAGTTGTGTGGCGGTGTGGGAGTGTCACATACTAAGCAGCAATCCCAGCTTGAAGAGCGATACACCACCAAGCGTGACATCTGGTTGTGTTTCTCCAAACGTTGATTCTGTTTGAACTCTTTGCCGCAGGCCACTGCATTTTTGTCAGCACCCCCTTTGGCCTGAATGCAGTACCCCCGTTCAAATGAGTGGGAAAACCAGTGTTTTCGCCGCAGTGCCTGATTCTGTCTGAATACGGCCTAACACCTACAGTGAAGATGGCTGCGACTGTAGGTTGTGTCAGGATCCTGCAAGTGGTGGGCCTTTAAATAGACCCCATGCAGTTTCCATACATGGCCGGCAAGGGTGCAGAGGCTGCTCTGACCTCAGTTTAGTTCCTCAAGCACATTAAAACACTTACACATGAAGCCAGTGTACTTTTCTTTGACTTCTGCTGTATATCTGTAGTTGTCTGCATCATTAAGCATGTTCCTCAGAAGTGTTTTATGGGAGGAAAGATGTATTATCAAAAGGTTTCATACGCGTTTACCAAAGTTTGATACAAAGGAATACCAAAGACTTCAGAGGGCCCTTGTGTTGTCAACTCTTCTGTGCAGGCTTTAATTGAACGAACAGATGGTTGAAATCATAGAGATAAAAAAGAATTGGTGTGTCTTTCATAACTGGAATTTATATGGCAACTACTCACAGAGCAATAATTAGTTTACATTAAAATATGTAGTAAGTTGATGACATATTATGAACACTTTATCGTAGCTGTGTGCCAGTAAAAAGCTTCTCCTCAATTCGCCACACTGTCAGAAAAATAATACCCTTTCCTACTCCAAACACACAAGACCTCCATAAAACTCCGCTCAAAGAGGTCATCACCATTATCTCTGACCCATTCAATCTTTGACTGCAATGTACTACCATCCAAATTTGTGATATAACCCTTAATAGCACCCTTGACTTAAAACTCACTGGAATGTTGTTCATCTTCTATAACTATGTGGAATATTTTCTTGTTATGTCTACAGTCCTCCTGTCACGGTTTGTTGGCCTGTGTCAAGTTGGTTCTGGATGAATGTATCTGTATCTGGCTGTGGAAATGAATTTCCTCTCTGACATTTAAGCTCTGGGACACATTTTGAAGATAGGACGTTAATGCGGGATAGCAAAGCTCTGGGGTTTCAATAAAAGCTAAAATCCACAAGGGCTGCTGTATTCTGATCACTGTTGGACAGTACTGTGCATGGAAACATGCACATTGAAGGTACAGTATTTCACTGAGGTTTCTGTCATAAAATATTTACACTTTGTGGAGAATCTCTGTCTCTCCTTCTTCCTCTTTCTGTGTTTCTCTTCTCTATGTAGGGAGCTACAGTATGGAGGTGCTCTTTTTGTCATATTCTCTAGGTAACTAATTATGTCTCACTCACTACCACACACACACACACACACACACAAAAACATAAACTCACACATTGACACACACATGATGTAAGACAAATCCTCACACACACTGCAGATCCATGTGAAAGGCAGTAGAGGAAGCATGCTGTTGCCGGTTAATAGATCTGAATCAGAGTTGAAGACACCGGAATATCTAACTACCCATTTTGCAACGTAAAGTTGAACTTTTGAAATGTTTTGTGAGGAAGGGAATGCATTCAACATGTTTGTTAGACCTCAAGGATACAAGGATTTTGGACGGTGATACTGAATATAATCATAACATTGTTACCAAGAAAACTCCACATGGCACCTTTAAATCCATGCTGTACAGCTTCAGACCAGCCAAACTTGTGAAGTGAACATTTACCCAGCTGTAGTTACCATCACACTGACCTACAGTCCATGTACAACAAGCCAGAATGTTTCTATCAACCCTCTACATATTAAGAAAAATGTGACCATACACTGTATGTCGGCATATTGCTGGTCTTGGGCCGTTACTCCTGGTTTGGACCAAACCCCTTAGTTCCAATGAAGGGAAATCTTAAGGCTTCAGTATACTTCATCTGAGGTTCTTGTTGGATGGTCAAACAGTGTCTGAAACCGACTTGACTGACCAAACTGGGGGGGGGGGCTCCATCTGATAATTTCTGTAACTTCCTGAAACTGACCATGCAGTGATTGGCCAAGTGTACAGAGTAAGTAAGTAATAAAGTAAGAAAGGTCTGAACTTCCCTGAAGTTCCCTATTCATTCTTCTGTCACGTTTTGTGTGCTCAATCAAGTGCAACACTATGAATGCCTTCCAGCAAGGACTGTCCAAATGTGTGCGCTGTTATCCCCATATTTAAATGATTATCGCGGCTAGCCCCTCTCTACGACAGCCGGCTTTTCACCAATCTTTGAGTGTGGCTGCACAGAACAATTAGAAATACTTTTGCCTTCTGATGTCGTCACACAACATGTCGCACAAACTAGTTTGTTTTGAGCATCCAACTTTAAGGCAACCGTTTATGTTTGTCCCTTTCATGTTTTAGCATGACAATGTCCCCCCGGTTTGGTGTGGAAGAACTTGACTGGCCTGCACAGAACCCTGCTTTAAAGTCAATCCAACACCTTTCTGATCAATTGAAATGCTGAATCAACCAACATCAGTGCTGAACCTCACTAATGCTCTTGTGGCTAAATGAGAGCAAATTTCAACTTCAGCAAAAGCTTGTGTTGTTTTATGACTCCACTTCAGGAGTGTACAGAGAGGACGGGGCATGGTAGAGCGTCTGCAGAAAATAACAGAAAGAACGATTGAATTCAATATTAGAATGGCTGGTTAATTTGGCCTTTTCTTCCAAGTAGAGCCAAGCTACTTCTTCCTTCGGCTGATTATGCAAGACTGCAGACACATGAGTCAACCTGAAACATGTTCTTATTTTATTTTAGTCTGATAAGTAGACTGGAGACATGAAGTGTATCCTTGTGGAAAGCAGATAGTTATGCTGACAGTAAGCTCTGTAAAGCTTGTTCTTTTGCTCTACTTTTCTCTCTTACACATATTTCTGGATGATGGTAAGCTTTTTAAAGCTGGAAGAACACTTTTAAAAAGACTAGTATCTTAGGGTTACACCCATGAAGCTGTCTGCCAATATTTGAGGGGCCAGTACTTTACTTACATGAATCTGACCTGAAAACTTACCAAAAACTCCAATTTTATTTCATTAAAGCAGGTGAAATAGTCACAGTGCCAGGAGGGTGAGAAAATGCCCCTTATCTTGCATGTCAAATTGTCTAAAAACAAAGTGGAATAAGGCAGAGCTGTGTTGTGTCTTCAATAAAGAAATTGTCACAAAAATAAAAGAAACAGCATTGGAAATGAAATTGTTTCACCCCGTGACATATTTTTCCATTTGTTTTGCAGAATGAGAGGTCATTATCCAGTATAAAATGACAAAATTTAAAGATTGGCTGTCCACTGTGTGAAATGCAAGCAAGCCTTACTCAATTTAGCTGCCTAGCTGAAGAACCAACATTGAACCCTAAAATGAATCCCAAAAGGTAACTTTGAACTTTAGTAGTTGTCAAAGTTGTTAAAGTGGGGTACTTTGGCAGAGTTCCAGGAGGTCATCAGTAAAGTAAGAATTAAGTTAATTTTATTCCACCAAAAATGAGTCCAATTGATGAACCCCAGGTGATTTAATGTGTCTTCTGGTGCATATATTGTCTGTAAGGATAACTGAATAGCTGTCCTTATTCCAATTCTATAAAAAATCTGGAAAATCATACTGTCATGTCCCTGTCATGTCCCGTAGACTTGGTTTAGTTTTCCGGTTTTATTTTGTGATCTTGTCTCTTGTGTTATTATCCTTGATTGTCTGCATCTGCTCTTGTGTTCTCACCTGTCCCTGGTTACCTCGTTAGTCTCAATTCAATTCAATTCAGTTTTATTTATATAGCGCCATATCATAACAAAGTTATCTCAGGGCACTCGACACAGGTCTCGTCCTTATGTATATCGGTCCTTGTCCTTTGTTCCTTGTGGGTTCATTTTGTGTGTTGTGTGTGCGCTGTTTTGCCAAGTGCTATGTCTTACGTCTGAGCTTCCTGTTCCATGTTGGAGTTTGTCCTTGTTTTCTTGCCAAGCTCTCAAACCTTACTCAAGTCCTGTTCTGATCTGTGTTTTCCTGCTAAACCAAGTCTTTTGTCAAGCCAAGTTTTTGGATTATTTCTTGGAATCCTGTTGCCACTCATACCTGTACTCACCTAATTTGTTTTGCCTGTTGCCCGCATACCTGTATCTACAAGTAAGCCTCAATAAACCCTTTTCTTTAAGCCACCTCTACAGTCTCCTTTTGGGTCCTTCTCCTGCTACTCCAGCACATGTTCTGTGCCAGTCGTGACAGAATGAACCCACCATACATGGACCCAGCAGACTATGGGTGGGAGGAGCGGTCCATCTCAGCGTCAGGGCTCCTTGCCATGTATGATTCTGATTCGGATGGGTGGGAGGACCTGACACCCTCCTTTCCTGAACTTTACAAGCCCTATAATGACCGGTTGGGGAGTTTTACTGACAGCTGGCAGTCTCAGTATGAGGTCACTTGCCTGGCCTAATTTTGGGTGGAAACTGATCATCCGAGGTATAGGCCAAAATCCTATATTAGCACCACATCTGATTGACTGTAAAGCTGTGTGTGTAAAGAAGAGAGTATTTTAGCCTGTAACAGATGCAGTCAAGCATCAACCCAAAGAATCTTGCCGCCTTCATCCTCAAAGATTATATAACAGTAGATATCAACAACAGAAAATAGCTGTGAGAAGCATTGATTAAAGGTAATTACAGAAACTTATCTCACTAGTTATATAATAAAGCAAATAATTAATTCCTTCTCCTCATGACTGTATTGAACACTATAAATCAATGTGATGTGCAGTACAATAGACTGAGACTGTATGAGATATTGGTGCAAATGTGTAAATGTGACTGTGAATAGTTTAAGTAGTAACCAGTTTAAAAGATCAGTTACAAGTGTTCGTACCAGATTCTCTCTGCTTCAATTGAAGCTGAGAAGTGTGTGTGAAACATTTCCTGAACATACGTATGGAATCAGAGCCAACAGTTAATAAGAAAAAAGTTGGTACATGCCAATATTTCTGTCTTATTATTGGAAAATAGATATCAGTATCAAATATTTGTATGCCATGATGTCACCTTATTATCTGACATGATCATCCTGCGATGTGTGTGTGTGTTTCTGTGTACTTCTTATTAAAGTGTGGTAAAATCTGTAGATATGAAATTATCTGAGTAAATGCCAGGTGCAAAACAAACACTCCAAAAGTGCACACAAATTATATATTTGAAATTATACATAGTGCAATTGACTAGCTTTTGAAAATGAAGACATTTAGCTGTTTTGAACTATTTGGAAATAAAACTAAAAGATATGTTACTGACATAAACAGAAAAGTATTTCAACAAAGCGGTAACAGTATACATGCATGGTCTGTGAATGTGTGGGGATTGGCCTGGGTGACGTTAGAGTCCTGACCTGAATTATTATCCCAGTCCAGCCCTGTCAGTATACCAATAATTATCTCTGTATTGTACAATTTACATCCAAAGCCAATAATCAGTACAAACTAAGGGTGCCTTTACGTAGCTACGCGGAATGTACTGTAACACATCTGACCTCTCACAAAACTGTAATTAAAGTTTGCCTTTTTATAAACTGTATTGTGTTTGAATTACATAACCTTAACCATACCTCAACCATAGTTTATTTGCCATAACCACAATCTTTCCCAAATCTTAACTATACTATAGTTGTGATGTGCAGATATTCTAGAGAGCAAGTATTTTAAAAATAGACAGGGCTAAAAGTAATTAGTATTGCATTGTATATAACATTCCATTCATATTTAGTATGATGCGTAAAAACAGCTGGAAGCCATAGGTACATCTGCTTGTGAGTCTGTGTGTGTTTCATATAGAACTCTACAGATGTCAGCTGAGAATGGAGTGATTAGCACAACAAAGATTTTGCACCCTACTCATCTCATCACTCACTCACACACATACACACACACACAAACGGTAACCTCTATTTTCTCATCGAGAGTACAGCTCAGCATGGTTTCTACCTCCTGACAGGTGAGGAGGTGAGATGAGGGAGGCTAAAAAGCTTTGGCATGTGTTATGTATTTGTGCTGCATTTCTGCATGTGTGTGTCTGTCAGTCATGACATTTTCTTACTATCAATCAATGAAAAAGTTGGCAGAAAAAACTTGTTTTTGTGACTGCTTGTTGCATATTTATAAGAGCATGTGAATGTGAACCAGTACAGCTGAACTGCACTGCTGACAGTGGAAAATACATAAAAGCTCACATCATTCAATGAACTCAACTGTAATGTTGTTGCAGTAGAGTTGTTGAGTGACTGATGGTATAAACAGGATTGATGTGAATTTTTAGATTGAAACTGCTGTGTGTGATCAATAGAGCATTTTATTAATATTGATGACCATAAAAGTACAATAAATGTGTAACCAGTCCTACCTTATTACCTTATCAGCGTATTACTGTTAGGTGATAAGGTCAGATACCCCATTTTAATTAAAGGGTAATATACGTATTGACATGTTGGTTTATTTGTATTAAATACATCTATTGTCCATTTCCAGTGTCCAGTTCATTGATGTACCAGGTACACGTCATTAGATTTACACGCATCAAATGCAAGTTTCGTGTACTGTGAGTCACATGCTTCAGGACTCAGTTTTTTATACATATCCATGTTTGTGCAGGTGGCAGCAAAAATGCAACTCCATGCATTGGCTTGCTCACACTGATTAGAAAATTTCAGGTCTGACTCAAAAAACAGAATCAGGATGCTAACAGTGGCAGTGTGAATAGAGCCTGTGTGCCATTGAATGTTTTCCAGAGACTAACTTCACTTTGTAGCTGAGAACAACTGTTTTTATCAGGCATCTTTCCTGTCAAGCATCTTTCCAAAATCACTGAAAACTGCAGTTGTTAAGCCCCTT
>LKNJ01003801.1:0-39543 GCA_002120245.1 Maccullochella peelii | reverse complement strand
AGCAGGTACCGGCCCTGGAAAAGCGGTCGCCAGGACAACCGTATCCGGACCAGAAACTCTTTACCCGCCCGGGGAAGCATGATGTTTGGACCGTAGAGAGTGATGTCATCTGTGTCTCTCTGTGGAAAAGTTTCTTTGTTTTATTTTACAAAATAATGAATATAAAAAAAAACAAGAACCATAATTATTTCACCAGCGCGTTTTGGCACAGGACCTTCAAGTTGATCTACCAAATGTGCGCAACACAAAGCCTATAATACTCTACAAGAAGGCTGAATCTTTATCAGTTATCCAACACAGAGGTTTCAAAATACCTTCACTAAAAAGAACATAATATAAAACCTGGGTGAGTATTTAAAACCTTCTCAAATATAATGCAAAAAATGAATGAAAAACTACTATAAAAATGATCTCATGCTAAAAAAAATGTATTTACTCCCTTTGGATGTAAGCTTCTAAAGACTGTAAATCCAGAGAGCTTCTTTTCGTTTCCTTATGAAGGTAATATCACCCGTTCCGGGTCCGAAATTCACCTGATCAATAAATGTTTGGAATCCGAAACATGCTAGCTATCTACTTTGATGAATGGACAGCTAATCATGAGTATTACATTCTTTGTTATTTATATTTATAGTCTCTCCTGTACTGGATTAATAAAGCGTTTTGTGTTTCTAGTAAATCTACAGTTGACAGACTTTTTTTCCCCAAACAGAAACTGTTGAAACAGGGTTCAAAGTTCATGCAGTCAGATTCACAGACCAGCTCCTTGGCTCGGTGCTAATGTAGCTAACCGTTAGCCGCTAGCTACCTAGCAGGCTGCCTGGGTAATTTAAACCAGGATTAACAACTCGGCTGCCCTGACTATGTAGCCAGAGACAACCAGATACTGTACCGTTTTCTATTTTCTATTAACACAAGCGTTGACATTGGCCTTTTGTGTACAAAATTATACATTCAATTTCACAATGATCTCTCTGCTTCCTGTTTAACTTTAACGCCACATGCAACAAACCGAAGAGAGTCGAATCTGAGCCGGTGTTGTGTCGAAGTCTGTTTCCCCGTCGATGTGTGTCTCCTCTTCCCTTAACCTGACATCAACCAGCTATCTGTGCTAAGACTAAACACCTCACCTGTGCCCTAAACGCAACCACGGCGCAGAAACAGTTATTTCGGGAGGGAAACACTACCTGAAGGGGGATAAATTAAATGTTTGAGCGCCGCCTGCTGGCCTGGAGGAACAATTGTCAGAACAGCGCTACATACAGTAAAATACAGCACTAGTGGAAAAGGTAGACTACTTGTAAACTACTTGCATGAACTTCGGGCACCACGGGAAGTACTTATAAAAGTTGTGAGTGAAGGCAGCGTGTTGTTCCTTTCCAGCAACAGTTTGCCTTTAGTTTCAATGGTTCTTCAAACACATCATATGTCTTCCATTATTATTTATAATTAACATTCCAGGATATACTCCGTGTCCTTTCTCTCTCAGAGAGATTTCTGTGTCAGAATAAAATCTGTTTTACTATAAACAATTCCAGATACATTACACATATTGCAGTGGCCATGTCAGATCACAGTTTCACTCACTATGACCAATGTTTGGTCATTGGTTTATAGATAGTTTGCTATTGTTGACAGCCATTTTCAGCATGCATGTAAAGGATGATAGGCCACTCTGGAGGACACGAGCAAGTGAGTCCATCTTCTAAACACATTTAACACATTATGAAACTTAAACTCCAAGCAAACATAACAAGTTTATGTAGAGTTAACATAACACTTTAGCTTCACAAGCATAAACTGGACCAGCTTGTAGCCTAGCCTACTGTGTTTATCGCTCACTGTACTCACGAAGAAAACGACACTAGGTCGATTCACACAAACAATGTGCAAATGTAACAGATTAATGTAGACATAGTTTATGAATTTCATCAAATCATTCCCATGAATTATTTTTGTTGTTTTAGTTCTGCATCTCCTACCTGTGTCATTTGGGGTTTGTGTGTGTGTGTGTGTTCAGTGTAGTTGAGTGCACGCGCAGGCACGTCAAAACCTTTTCCAACTGTTAGTGAGGGGAGCCAAGCAGACACTCACACACCGCCAGCTGATGTTTCTTTTTGTCACTCTGTATATATTTTTTACCAGATTAATAGTAAAGACCTGAGACCCACTGCTGCCTTCTGCCTCTTAACTGAAAACACCAAGAACACAACGCAGAACACCAGCCGGCTACACAAAAACATGTCAGTGTGACTCCTTGCTGGTTAACCACTGTTAAGGAAACACCCAGGACATAGACGGCACCTTGGGTACATGAAACAGGTTATTTACCGCTTCTTTTTAATATCATTTAGCAAACTGTGACATAAAACATCATTATACTCTGAGGGGACATTACTAAGTACATGTTAGAGGCCATGCATCCTCATTAACAAAGTTGTAGGTCCCCAGAGGAGTCACAGCTAAATACTGACATAAAATAGCACAACAGGCCATAAAATGCACACTCTGAAGAATAAGAGTGGCCACAGATTTGTTTGTTTTTAGGATAAAGTCCTGCATTCAAAATCTTACCTTTTAAAAGTAAAGAAGTAGTAACAAAACAACAAAACGTCTACTAGGTAGTAAATGCCAAGTGCTGCTGTTCAGGATCAAGGATCTCAGTGAAATCATCAGCAGACTTACATTACTAATATTAATATTACTATAATTATCTTACTCTAATATTCTTAAATGTTCTTTTGACTGATCAAACTGTGTAGATTTATCATATATACGTCGTATTGTCCAGTGTCGGTTAATGGGTGGAAATGGCAGCAGTGGCCGCTGCTTACCTCCAGATCAATAATTTAGTATCTCCGGCAGCGCTCATCAATAATAAACGACAGGTTGAGTATTTGAGGTGGGATGTTTGAGGACATTTGTTACGACTCGGCTCCGGATTCGTCAGATGGGCTGTCAATCTTCCACACGGCCTCCGAAATCCCGCCCCCTGTCATTCATTTAACGTCAACGTTTCTGGCTATGTAAAGATGGCGGAGTTACAGAAAGACCGGAAAATGATTTTCCTTTCAAAATATAATCGTTCGGGTAGTGAACACAAGGTCGTTACTGGGAAAAAAAAAAAAAAAAATCAGCCCTTTAAAGGGGAAGTCCGACGATTTTACACATCAAAATCAAGTGATGTCACTTGAGTCAGCGTCGGTTGGGTCTGAAGACTCCAAGTTTGAAAATGAAAAAAATCTGGGGGTGTGGAGTTAGAAAGAAGTGAATTTACCAGACCTCTGTAGCTCTCTCCTTGGCTTTGCTTGAGGCTAGCAGCTCCAGGCTGCATTAGCCACTACTAGCATAACACACCTGAATCTCCAACTGAACTGTCTGAGGTCGAGCTGCATTGTGGGTAATGGAGGCACCAGGCTTTGACATGGTTCTGCGGTATCGATTTTGATCCCTTTTTAAAAAAACTGTCCACCATGAGTCCTCAATGTTATTGGTGTGCAATGCTAAATCTGTGAAGTAGCCGACTCTTTTAAGGCGTTGAAGATGTTTTCATCCTTGTTGACATGGTCATATTTTGTTCATTAGTTTAGAATAGCCTATATAGGCAATCAAACTTTATTTGTTTGGCACTTTTCATACAGTTGAGAACAATTCAACATGCTTTACAGGTGACTGAGAAACCAATATTAAAAAAGTACAAATATAAACATAGAGATATAGTAAAATAGTACAAAATAATAGGCCTGTATAGCCTATATATGTAGTATATAAATAATTCACATTGTTACATCACTTTCAATCGTAATCTCTGGGAACTGTTTTGTATTTTTTTATTTAACTCAACAGACTATTTAATGCAAACTATCTTTCACATTTCTTGCTTTTAGTGAATAAAATCAAAGCAGAACAGTGTTCTTTTTTTTAAAATCACCAAATTTTCATTACAATTGTCGCATTTATGTTGAGCTATTAAAAAAAAGGGCACCGCTCGTTTTTAACGGCTTTTATTTTGGAATTTGTAGTCGGATGTTGTGTTGCGCAACCTTTCTGACTTTACATTGGTGGTGTATCTGCGGGTGCTGGACGCGGTGGATAGCAGCCGGATAGAAATCTATAAAGGTGGGATTTCTGTCTTTATTTATCTATTGCATTGACATATATCTTATATTTGAATATACTGTATTCTGTATTCATTGTGTATAAGCATATATGTTTAAATATCAAGTAAAGGATTTGAGATTTAAGACATAAGATGCTCGCTTTACAACAGCTGTTTTCATCGTGAAAACCATAAAACCGTCATAGATGCATAAAATGCGTCTTTATTCGTGTAGTCTGTGTGGATGGATGTGAAGGCTGTGCTGCTGCTTTAGTGGATCTGTGGTGTGACTCCGAGGCCTGTCCTGCAGGAAAAGGCGTTTCACACCGTCCGATGGTTTATATCGGGTCTAAATGTGTCTGAAGCAGGAACAAAAGAATAGGCTACAATTAAAACACTGAAAATCCATTGATACAGCAAACCAGACGACAGTACTCATAGGCCTATATTATATTTGACACGTATACGTACAAATAGATTATCAGTAATATTCTAATAATATTTCAATGATTAAAGGTCACCACTGAGTACCATAGACTCACTATTAGTCCAGATATGATCCGGATGATTATAGAAATAATATTGGAATTTAACATTGAACGTTGGGCCATATGGAGGACTGTTGTCTTCCCAATGTGTTTGCTTCCCATACTGCAACACCACATTTCACTTCAGAAAAGTGAATAAGTAAGAAAAAAACAGAGAAACCAGCTACAAATTGACTCTCATATTCAAAGACATGACAAAATAGTAACTATATTGGGAGTTAATAGGAGGAAAATATACAATATATAAATGCTGCCAGTTTCTTGAATGTAGACTATGCGACTGGATATTGGCAACAGCTACAGAAAAAAAATTGTTCTGATTTTGTGGATTTTTAAATTAATTTTGATGTACAATTGAGTCTATAGATGTGAAAGTGTGTGTGTGTGTGTGTGTGTGTGTGTGTGTGTGTGTGTGTGTTAAAGAGAGAGACAGAGCGAGGATGTATTGGCTTTCATCTGCTTTCACCTACTGTTTTCAAAGCTTTACAGTATTATAGAGTACTGAAAACTGTATAATAATGTAATTGTTGATTCAGCCTAGTCAGGAGTTTGGTTGTTAAAATTAATCAATATAATGGTACAATACAACAATAAAAAGAGCTATGTGGACTATAAGATTTAAAGTCTTCTGACAGTGCTTCTGGTGCTTCAGTTTTTCGTTTTACCTGCAAAGTTTCACGTGTTTGAAAGAGCCTGAATGTGACTCTGCAGTATGCATTTCCTCTGCTGACAGTAGTGTTACTGGCGGTCAGACCTGAAGGCGAGAGTGACGCATCTGCTCTCTCTCCTGGGAAAACACACACACACACACACACACACACACACACACACACACACACACACATCCATGTTGCCTGTGACAAACGCTGCCACAGAAACAACCAGGATCAGATTCATACGCTGGGTCGATATCTTTTATTACATTTCAGATATTATTCAGTCTGTCAGAGTTGTGATTCTTGTCTGACCATAGTCGCAGAAAAAAACAGATTGAAAGCTCAGATTTGTTTCTAAATTAAGACATTTCATATCTTAAAGAACTGCAGTGGAGACTTTTATTATACGATGATACTCTAAAGCTGCTTCAGAGTTTTTCACACACTCAGAAAACCAAAAAATCTCCAAAAGGGAAACATGGAATTCTTGAAGGTTTTAGAGAATAAAGAAGGTAAAATATAACATATCAGCTATCAGCAGTTTTTATGTCAAAACAGTATTAATAATTGGAACTAGCCCTTAAAAAGCTATATCAAAGCTTACTATCACCATATGGGAAATAAAGAATATTAATAAGTAAATAAGTGTAATTACCATTGGAAAGTAACAAAACAAAGCCTTAATGCATAGGCAAAGTGCAATGAAGAAAAAGGTTTACATTTTTTAACAATATGTTTTTGAATTGACACGTAAATATATAAAAACAGGGAAGAAATGTGTCAAATAAAAGGCAACTATTTAAATAGAATCTGTGTTTAATCCAAAAAGTCCTGGATTCACCTGCAGACTCGAGCACCAACAAACATCTCCCACATCCTGGCTGCTGTGCTCTCTCTGCTTTCTGTTTGCTGTGGAGAGAAAAAAAAAGAAAAGAAGAGATGCTATTTTTAGCTTCCTCTCCTCTCATCTTCATCCCCACGCTTCCTAGAAAAGGAGGCACATGATTGGAGGAAAAGGGGAAAAATGTTGTCTCAGGCAACCTGGGAGCAGGACAGCAGCTGCATCAAACCACGGCTGCGTTAGTGAGGAGACATCGTCTCCGTTTGAGTACATTGTTAGTGATTGTTTCACACACGAGGCTGTCTGGTAATGTATTGATAAATGACAAGTCAGGTGAACTATTGGATGTGGTAAACATCAGATATCATTCAGCTGACAGGGCATTAGATTTATTAAACGATTTTTGTAAAATAATTTGACCACTTTGTGTTTCAGTGGTTCAGTTTTAGTGCCCTACTTTTCCACCCTTATGAAACACTGAATATTTTTAGCATTTTGGCATCAGAAACACTGAATTCTTGATATTTATTTAGCCTAGCGTAATATTAGATTATTATTTTTGTTCTATTAATATATAAGTGGTACTTTAATGTTTCAGATGGTCGAAGGTGAAGCCATTTTTAACTTCTTCATATACTGTTTGGTGGTCATCATCTTTTATAAACTGATCATGATTTGTGTGTAAAATCTTAATCTGAAAAGGAAGTAGTGGAGTAGAAGTATAAAGTAGCATAACATGGAAATACTCAAATAAAGTACCTCTATAGTGTATTTAAGTGCAGTACTTGAGTAAAGTTTCCACCACTGCCTATTTGTTCTAATAAGGAGGGAAACGAGATGCATTTGCTTACTGCTGCAAATACGTAGATCTCGCCTCATTTGATTTGTACAAAGTTCAGTCTGGTTGACCTTTTATCTGTGAGATAGCAACACTCACTAATGTCCACCCGATGATGAGAGAGAGGGTGGAATTGACCCATCGATTAGGAAGTATTGATGATGCCTTTTCAAGGTACCTTTTTTAATCAAGAGTACATGCAGTAGAACAAGAGGGATGCTTGCTGACTGGCAGTGCGCAGATTAACAGTAGATGGAGGGTGAGGACAAGTGTTGCTAATGCTAATGTTAGCTAGTTTGTCCATCTCATGTGAGGTCATGTATGCTTGATGCTTGCAGACTTTCTCCTAGACTCTCCATAACGTGCGAGAATTTTTACCTTGTCAGTTTCATTCAGACCGCTTTTTGATGTGCTGCGTTCAAGTGCTCCTATAGTGTCAGTTGTATGAGTTTGATTGGTGGAAAGTACTAAGAACTGTGCTTTTGGTTGTAAATACCACACAGCTAGATGCTGTTAGGAAGTCTCTGATTCTGTTGCTTTTGACCTTTTGGCACATGAAATAGACTGGGTGCCCCTGCTAGCAAGATATTTAGCTTAGCCTGTTAGCCTAGCTGACCCTCCAAGTTGAAGCAGCCAGTGGTGGAAGAAGTACTCAAACCTTTTACTTAAGTAAAAGTAACAATACAGTGCAGAAATACTCTGTTACAAGTAAAAGTCATGCATTCAAAATTTTACTAGTATTAGCATCAAAATATATTTAAAGTACCAAAAGTAAAAGTTCACATAATGCAGATGGGCCCATTTTAGAATAATATATTACATTATATTACTGGATTATAATTATTGATGCATTCATGTGTAGTTCACTTTAATGTTGCAGCTGGTAAAGGTGGAGCTCATTTTAATTACTTTATATACTGCTGGGCAGCTTGTGAATTTCAATAGTCTTATCCTGCAATAATACACCATAATTTATTTGTTGATTATATTGTGTATTATTAATCTGAATCTACAGCAGTTTTCAAATAAATCTAGTGGAGTAAAAAGTACAATATTTCCCTCTGAAATGTAGTGGAGTAGAAGTTTAAAGTGCAGTACCTGAGTAAATGTACTTAGTTACTTTCCACCTCTGCAAGTAGCTTATAACTTTCCCAGCGTTCAGTTTTTCCATTTAGCTAATTTTAATTTAAACTAATGAGATCACTCCCTCCTCAGGTGAAACTCCAATATGCTTTTTGCTCTGTGGGTGTTTGCGTTGCCTCGTGGGAGCTGAAGACGCCTCTGTCAGTCGTCTCAGCAGGTTTCTCAGTAGCTGTCGGAAAGGATGTTTGGGATCAGGTGAGGATTAGCTGTCAGCCTGCAGGAAGCCACCCAATACTGATTAAATGAGCCCGACTAGCTGGCCGCAGCAGCACTTAGCTGTGGATCAATCCAGCTCCTGTTGGACGTCAATCTCCTTTAGGTGACAGGTTTAGAGGGGAGCTTGATGATGTCATTGTCCAGCACAGAAACTCACAACTCTTAGTCATGATTGGATTAGGATTAAAAAAGAGAGTGTGGCTTGAAAATCCAGGAGATGTCAAGGTGTAACTACTGACAATGTGCTCTTGAGCAAAGCAGAAAACCTCCAGCTGCTTCAGTGGAGATGGATGGATGCTGCTGGTAAAGAGCATTGTTAGCTAGCAGAACTCCCTTTGTTTTTCTCCATAGTTTCAGGGTTTCTTTCTATCATTATATGTAAAACATTTTAAAGAATTCAATCTTCAAAGCTTTATATTTTATTTAAAAAAACTTGCTATTTTCTCTTCTGTGGTATCACATTTTTCTCACAAGCATATAAAATCCAATATAGTGATCGTAGATATTTTGGCAACCCATCTCATCATGTAAAACTAAAATAACCAGCAGTAGGTCAGAGATGTGGATTTATCGGCTCTCTGCCTACAAAGGCCCAAATATTCAAGGCCACATCCCTCCTCCTCCTCCATGATAGAGGAGCTGAGTTGTCCTCGGCAGCTAGTGTCAGTGTCCATTTTGCAGTCTTCGTCATGTCCCTCCTGACATTCAGTCTCGTCTCAGCGTCCTGTTTCTGCTCGTTAAACCACGGGAGAGGATTTTAATCTCAAAGTCAATTTGATGGGACCTTTAATGTGGCTGAAATAGTGTCATTGTGAATCATCAGAATCACCTTGACACATGGGACATACAGGAAAACAAAAATAGTCAATATTAATCAATATTACTACACTGCACCACTATTGTTATTTCTGTCTCAGGGCCAGAATCCTTTATTTAGACTAAATATGAGAGGCAATGATATAATTTAGAATCATTTTGTTGGTTTTTTACATTCAGTTTTTTGGGTTTTGGACTGTTCGTTGGACAAAACAAGACATCTGAAGACGTCACCTTGGGCTGTAGGAAAGGGTGATGTTTCACTATTTTCTGACATTTTACGAGCAAAAGAAACACATAGTTAGTTGCAGTCCTAGAAACAGTCTTCCATAGCTCAGGGATTGGAGTACTGGTCTTGACCCCTGGTTTTGTAAAGCAGTGAGTTCAAATCTTACATCATATTTTCACATGTCAAAGTGTCCTTAAGCAAAGCACTGAAATCTAAACTTCTCACAATGTATGTGTATATGAAAAAGTCTAGGTTGCTTTCAACAAAAGTGTAAAATAAATCTAATTTATAGTCAGTTGTAGAGCTTCCAATTTATTTAAATTGTTAAAAAGTTAACAAACTCCTGTTATGGAAGCTCTCACATTTTTACACCTTTGTTCAGAGGCAGTTTACTATCGAGGCCAAATGAAAGCAGCAGCGACGTCCTGCAGGCTGAGAGACATTTGCATAATGAGAACTTGTTAATTACTTTGAGATTAAGCACAGAGGCCTCAGTCTGTAAGCTCTGGTATCAAATGAGTGTTTAGTGAAGGTTAAGACAACTCTCTTCTCCACGGCTAATCTCGGAGACGCAGAAGGAAAGGCTGCAGTAATCTCACCACACCGTCACATACAGCAGACACTCAAAGCAGCCTCCTCTGAAAGCCAACAAAAGTCTGTGATAGCGTTTGACAAGATCCAGACTTCCAACAGTGGCTGCTAATGTTTAACCCCCTCTAATCGCTGCTATTAATAACTGTCACATGCTTCACGTTTCATTTTTAGGTATCAAACCAGCACATTGGTCCAGAGCAAGCTCAATAAATCCACATTTTAGATATTTAGATATATTTTAAGAAAACATTAGGAAAGAGGCAGGTCATCTTGACAGATGCAGCAAATATTCCTGAATTTGTGAATAATTTTCAGAGAGAAATATGTTTTGTAGAGAAATGTGAGAAAAGAAAAGAGAAATAGTGGTTTAAAGGGAAGAGGTAGAGAGCTGTTTGACCACAGCAGGTAGGAGACGAAGACACAGGAAGTGTGGGCTTGTAATAAAGTGTTTATACTCAGATAATCAAAAAGTTTAGAAGAAGAGTACAATCTAAACTGACCGTAAGAACTTGGCATGAATGTCTGTTTCTAAGTTTAAAACTTGGTCTTATTGCCTAATGTGCTATCACTGCAACACCGCCGACTCAGCTCAAAGAAACTCGTCAATAAAAAGCACATGGGCTGAAATATCTGCTGAGCTGAGTAGGCACTTTGGTGCAACAGTAACACGAGTAGATACATTTTTAATAAGGCTGGCTGAAGAGGAAATCGAACACCAAACCCTGAGTGTGATCAAGTGTGATCTTTGCTTTAGTCGGAGCCAGAAGAAAACGGCCTTTGTCACATTTTTAGATTTTCATTTGTTTTGGTTCAGGCTGCTAAACAGAGTTCAGTAATGACATACGAATGGATGAGAAATTAAAGACGTCTTAGGTCTTTTAGTCTAATGATAACATTTTGTAATTTTAGGTATATTGTGTTGTTTTTGTGAAATGTTATTTAAAATCTTCCCCTTTGACATCACTGTTATATAGCATTTTGATCAGAATCATTAGGTTTTCATATGCAAAGAATTTTCTTTGGTATATTGGTGCATAACAATAAAAATAGTAAGTAGAAAGATAAAGAAAGTACTGCAAGTCAAGAAACATACATATAAAATATAAAAATGTGAAAAAATATTATTAAAAAATTAGTATTTAAAAGAAAGAGCTGTTCAGTTTTGTGCAGGGATGTGACCAGCGTCAGACCAGATGTGTCAATAACTGTGTTTCCATCCACATGCTTTAATGTGCATTTTCAGTTTGCGCATAATAAAACCTGAGTGGAAATGCCGGGGGAAAAACGGCAAAATCTTACAGGAGAAAAAGTTGATGTATTGCTTAAAACAAAATGCGACAAAATGCAGTGGAAACAGACAAAAACATCAGATCTGTGTGGAGCAATGAAGACACTGTAACGTTCCTCAAATTAATACATGAAACAAACAGAAACGCCATATTTCCATCGTGTTTTGTACATTGTTTTCATTCGTTTGAGGTTTGACTGGTGCTCTTTTAATTACGTCATCTTGTCTCACGCTTTTCTTCTGCAGTGGTTTTCTATCCGCCTGGATAGCACCACCAACCGTTTATCGAGTTTTTTTGTTTAATATTTTTATTAAGAAATATGGCAAATGAGGAGAGAAAACAATGTCAGTGAGAAACAATGAGAATCACAGTTAAAACATAAACACATAATAAAAATAGTATAATCAAAGTACTGTGCATCATAATGGATCTACAGAAAAACAAGCCATACTTTCTGTCTTTTTAACAAGCCAATAAGGGCATGTAAACAAATGTCACATTTTTTATTTGTTACATGGATCTCTTTTAGCTCAAGGCTTGTCTTCCAAGAGTCCATATTAAAGTCACAGTAAAAACATTTCCAGAGATACTACATAGCACACATCGTATATACACATGATTATAAATACTGGCACACATGACTGACATGTAGGTATTTTCAGACAGAGAGTTTTGATTGAAATCTCACAAATCTGACTCCTGTTCCGCCTCTCTGTTTTTCCTTTCTAATGTTCAGACCAGTTAAACAAACAAATAAAGAGCTGAATATGAACATTAGATCATATGTCTAAAAAATATGTCTTTTTCCCGCTTAGAGAATCCATGTGAACTTACACTAGATAATCATGAAACATTGGCTCGTAGGTGTGTTGTCCTTTGAATACTGTTGGATCATTTAATTGCGGGAAGGCAGTATCTCCCGTCCCTTAGGAGGTTTCCTGTGTTTGTTAAAGGTGATAAGAAAGGCAGCACTGAACCACCTCTCCTTAACATTTTACAGAATTCAGCCTGATGTTTGATAATTGCGGCTCAGTTGTCGACACACTGTACGTCTCCTTCAACCCCTGCGTTTGTTCTCATTTCCTGGCCTCGGTGTGGATTACGCAGTGAGTCACACTGCAGTTCACTTCACTGCAGAGCACTGAGACTCACATTTTCAGTCATCTAAAAGACCTGATTGGATGCCAAACAAGTTCAGCTACCACAGATGAACAGTGTAGGAACTGTGGCTTGTTGTAAATTTTGGAGATAGAGAGTGAAATTAACATAAATATAAATGAAGTCTTTGTGTTACATATTTGGTTTCAAAGTCTTTGCAGTCAATGAAAATACAAATGCAATGTGCTGAAATATTATTAATATTATTGTCATTATTTGAATGACACTGAGGTGCAAAGATCACAACTTTAAAGATAACAAAAAAACAGAAAAAACAAGCTCTGCCAAAGGCAATGCATATTTATTTGTTTTCAGACAACAGAAAAGCTAAATGTGTGTTTTTTCACTGATGAATTACTAAATGTATTGATTTAATTCAAGCACAAACACTTCCAGAAACTTATCTTCAGTTCAAACCCTCCAAAGACGGATTGGAAATTAGGTTTCAAATGAGCAAATATATATTCAGATTTCTGAAATTCAGTCAATATTTATTATAATATACTGTAAACCATAGTTCATTTAAAAGTGAGTATTTAAAGACTTTATGCTATTTAACTTTAATATTACTATTTAGAATTGTATTATTTGTTGCAAATAAAATGCTCAATAAAATACAATTTTCCTATTTTCCGGATTACATCTTTTGTATTCTCGATTAAAACTCTTTAATTTTTATTGTAAATCATGTAGTCTTTTGAAGTATAGTATTTATCCAAGTATACACAGGAGCTCCAGGCTGCAGACATGCGGCAAAGCAGAAATTGACAACCATGTTGCTGAGTTTTCAAATTAGAAACCTGAAAAAAATCTTTCTGGTCTAATTAACACAAATTAGACCAGAAATTATCAAAACTATTTTTGTGTGATTTCTGGTTTCATTATTCTTGTTCATGTCAGCTTCCTGTTTGAACTCCACTTACAGTTATGTTGGCCGTAACAGGTCCGGCTCACATCTCTAACTGCCTCCTTGCATAAAAAAACCAACCAATGTGTTGAGGAAGGGTCGGTGCTTGTTCATTATTTAGCTAGCATCTCTGTGTTCCTTCATGTAAACCGATAGGCCGGATCTCTGAGGAGGGTGGAGTTGTTTTGTTTGTGCTTTATTCCCTGAGAGTTCTCGTGTTCCTCTGCAGCCGAGTCCAGATAACGGTCTAAATATAGAGCGGGGTGCAGGGACTCTGAGGCCTGTTGGCTCAAGTCATTGAGTCGACAAGGTTTCCTGAATCCTTGTAGCCCAGTGGTAGCTAGCGCAGTTACATATGTTGCAAATGTTGCAAGTTTCAGTCATGTAGCTGATGTTTTTTTCTACTGAAGCTGGAATTAAGCTTCCAGTCTTCTTCAGAACTACTTCGAATAGCCTCGGAAACCTCCTCCCCCCACACCTTTCCAAGTTGGGCTGTGTCCGACCATTTCTGTAACTTTCCAAAACCAACAATCCGACATTCACACCCACTTCATGCCGTGATTGGCCAGCTGTGTTGTTAAATTGTAACTCCACCCTCAAATTCATCTAGAACCCTCTCTCCCAGCAAATTTTTAAAAAAATGCAACAAGTGAGGGAGCAACAACTGTAGGAGGCGTGGCCTCATGGCTACGTAGTGTCTGAGTCAGTGGACACGGGGGAGACTGACACTGATTAGAGTCTTTTTTTATATAAATTTCACGATGTAGACAGGTCCCGACCGGTTGACTCTATGTCAGCATTGGTCTTGCAAGGTTCAGGGCTGATTTCAAACAGTAGATGGCGTGTTGAGACATTCTCAACCCATAAAATGCAGATTTTTATAAATTTGGTAAGAAATATCAATATTAACACCAGCACTGATGTGTTTCATCACAGTACAGTCATATCATTTAATTTACAGCTCAATAAACATGTTTAAGTGTGCAGTACCTCTTTAAACTTCTCTCTCAAGTTCTCTTTTTTGGCCAACTCTCTTGGCTAACCTAGCTTTCCGCCTGCCATAGTAGATTGTGAGTGTGTGGGCCTCTAAATCTAAAGTTACCACTGTCACATACTTACTTCTTAGTGGTGTCATTGTTGGTGTCAGGCTACATCCTTCCTTGGCTGTAACTTCAGCTGTGAGCTTGCGACTCCTGCCACGAAGGAGCCGTCAACAACGTCAGCCAGACCTGTACAGAACAAGTTGTCCACACAAGCACTAGCAGCTCTACCTGTCTCTCAGTGCTTCAGGTTTCACGTCTCTCTGGACTAGACTGACTGGTCTGCTTCCATCAGATGGTAGCGCCACCATTTTGAATGTTAGTGATCACGTAACTTGAAAAGAAACAGCTGAAATCACGTTTTGGGGTAATATTTAGAGCTGGCTAAAATAATCCTCGTATGACAGTAATTGATGGTATCGACACTGAGCTATTGATGTTGCAAACTCCAAACTTGCTTCACCTGGGCCTGCTTGTGCAGTTAATTATTCCTCACACATCCCCAGATGATTGTGACTGATTGAGTCATTTGCCTCCAACATTTTGCCAAATTGAGAAAACTCTGATAGGTTTTCTGTTTTCCCCTGACACTGCAATACGCTGCTCTGATTAATTATCACGCATCAAATGTGTAAATGTTAAAGCCTGACTAGTTAATCACTATCATCTGTTATACAGATTATAACAGATTCTGACAGATCCTCATCTTCTTTCTAAACACTCATTAAATGTATCACCTTTTCTACATGCTGCTGCTGTTTGTTTTTTAATGTTTCTCGGGTTTAATTTCATGAAAGTGTGTTTTTTGCTTATGACTTCAAAGGAGATGGTCATTAATTCAGAGCTGCCTTTGCTAACAACCAGGAAACCCTAGCGTTCTGTCCATGCCTACATCAGGAGGTACAGATGTGCCTGGATGAAGGCACGTGGCACTCTGCTCCATATGTCTGCCAGCAGTACCTCATTTCATCATTTCACCTGTCTCTCAGGGTCCAGTCCTGCAAGCTGGCACCCCAGTTTGTGGGTCCATTCCTCATCACCAAGCAGTTCAAACAATGCAATCCATACCGTATCTAAATCAGCAAGAGTCCTCTATTATTTTCTCAATGAGTCGATTCATCATTTGGTTATAAAATGTTTTGTTTTAGCTTTTTTATTCAGCCAACAGTACAGAACCCAAATATATTCAGTTTACTACTACACAGAAAAGCAGCAAATCTTCACACTTCACAAAAAGCTGTGAAAGGAGTGTGGATCAAACAGAAAATTCAAATTTGTACTTTCAGGAAAGGTCACTGTCATCTATTTTTAAAACACTGCCACCAGAGCTGTTGTAGGAGGGGTGCGAGACCCTCTACGAACCCTCATCAACACTCACATATACACACGAACCACAGTACAACACGCATAGCCACTGTGGGAAATCCTTACATGTTGTGTAATTTAAGTAAATGAGATGGACTAGGTTAAATGGAATGAATTACATGAAGGTAAACATTAACATCTGTGTAATTCATCTTTTCAGTGGATAGAATAACAAGCCCACACAGTCTGCCCTGAGACACTGATGTTACGCAAATAGTTAATTTCTTTCAATTTTAAAATGTTGTCAAACTCCTACATTTGTGTAAATCGGGTGCAGAGAGCAGTGACAGCCTGATCAATGGTCCGTTATTTAGGCTCTGGATTCGGGTGCACTCATCTGGGAGCTGGGACTTTAACCCACGAAGGGATAATCGCACTGATTTTTTTTTTCACTGGACAGACATGAAAGTTGTTTTGAAGTATGGTAAAAAAACCCCAAAACCTGCATTTCGAGGCCCTGTGCAGTTGCACCCCTTGCAACAGCTATGACTGCCACATGTAGAGGTCACAAAGATCATTTGATTAAAGTTTTGTTTTTCTCCCTCGTCTCAATCCACAGATGGCCTCAGCAACAGCGACCTACGGGCAGAAGGAGTCTTCGGACCAAAACTTTGACTATATGTTCAAGATCCTCATCATTGGAAACAGCAGTGTGGGCAAAACCTCCTTCTTGTTCCGCTACGCCGACGACTCCTTCACACCGGCCTTTGTCAGTACGGTGGGCATAGACTTCAAGGTGAAGACCATCTACAGGAATGACAAGAGGATCAAATTACAGATCTGGGTAAGACATCAGGAGATGTGTTGAGTTTCCTGGAAAGACGTAAATTGAACTATAATTTACATGTAGGTATCTAGTGAATTTGATAATCTAATAAATGTAATAAAATGTTATAAACATACTGTCATGGAAAAGAGAATCTACTGTGAGAATGATCCTCTGATTCATAACAAGATCCTAACTAAAACTTTTTGAGACTGATAGATTCGACTCAAATGCAGCTGTGAAATTTGTGTGGAAACAATTGATCATTTATGCTGTATTATGCACAACTGGCTTATTAAAAGGACGGTTTAGTGCAAGAAAATCTGCATCACATGCAGCACGTTATCATATTGAAGATCTGCCAAGGAGCTGCAAGTCACTGTTGGACACACAGCATTCAGAGCCAGTGCAACATGCTGACTATTTTATCAAACTAAATAATCTCCCTTGTTGAGATTTGTGTTAACTGTTGGAAACACAAGCATCACCTCCGAAACTCAAATGCACAATTAACTTCAGACAACCAGCTGACTACTGCCCAGAATTTATTCTGGAATAACTTTGGAAACAAACTTGAATCAACACACATAATATTCCAATTACCTTGACTGTCTGTTGGCAAGTAGTGCTCAATGAGACATGGAATAATCTACATAAAGTACAAACATTAAGAGTGTGTGGTCTGTTGCCTAGCTCATAGGAACGAGTGTGAAGGAAACATACTAGAGCCAAGTTGTCCCATTGGTTTTCCTTCACTGTTTTCTTCACACAAGTTTTTACACCATCACCTGCAGCTGGTCAACAGTGTCCCACGACTAGCTGCATTTTCACATATGACCTTTGTCGTTTCCTTCCTCTGCGTATTTCTAAGATGAATCAGTTTTAGGATTGGATTTGCTGAAGTTGCCAGAGACTTTGTGCACTGTAATGGCTGCACAGGTGGCGCCTATACAGACACAAAGTGACTCCATGGGTCATCAGTATGCTTCAAGCAAAGTGCATGTTGGACGATTGAGCAATGTCTGAAAGCCCTTTCCCACACTCAGGAAGAATTGTCCTAAATTGTGCGGCTTTATTCCCATATAGTGTTTAAACTATTTTTGCGTCTTGTCCCTCTCATTGGTGGCGGGCTTTTCACCCCACCTTCGATGGGGTGTGTCAGTCCAGAGCAGCTTTAAAGACTGCATTTGTTGGTCGGTCGACATGGCACAAATTAGTTTGTTTCGAACGTGCCCGCAGCAGCTCTACATCTGAAGGCTGTTTCAAAAAGCAGGATTAGAAGGTTAGCTAGACACTTGTGAGAAAGATGATGCTATATATCCTTGTGATACTCACTTGAACCAAACAAAACCTGAATGTTAGTCATGTTTTTTAATGATATCGAATAATACAGCAAATGACATTTCACAAGATATTTCATAACATGTTCAACAGAGGCTGTGAAACACTGCCCTGTGGCGCAGTTTTATTATGCGAACTGTCCTCAGATTGCAGCAAACACACAGATTTGCACACAGCGCCACCTGCTCTGCATCCTGCTCATGCAGCTGACCCTCGGATGAGAAGAATGCAATAGAAGTAACGATAAGAGACCCAGCTAGTAACATTAATGTGCCTTCAGGAACAAACAGGACAGTGTTTTTTCTGATGTTCTGTGGCATCAGACATGAGTTGGCTCCTGAGAGCTCAACAGTAAACACAATCATAGAGCAAAGTAAAGACGAGCATGCTGTGAGAACAGGCTCCTCGAGCTGCAGGAAACTGGTGTTTCAGTATCGCGTTGCAGATCATAACATAATTTGCACCTTCACTACACGTTCTGCAGCAGACAGAGCTGTGATGGTGAGCACAGCATTGTGTGTGTGTTGTGTGTGTTGTGTGTAGGGCTGTCTCTGTTATCAGCCTTTGCCAGGTCTTGCCGATCTGCCAATCAGAGCACGAGGAACGGATGACTGGGTGCTGCTCTCCCCTCCCCCATTACTATACATCTCCCTGAGTAGATATCCCCCTCCCTTTCCTGCACACACACACACACACACACAAACCCCATCCCCCATCTCTCAGCTGACACTCCAGTGGAGTAAAAATGAAAATGGTCAACACACAAAATATGTATATTTATTTCACAGTGTGCAACTCCAATCCCATTTATATAGACTTATACTTATATTGTGTGTCGTACACATTGAAACAGTGGTGTTTGTGAGGTTTTTATTAGCTCAATGTGTTGTCCTACTGTAGCTAATACTCAAGATTTGACACCTTTATTTTTCATTAAACTGGGGTGTGTCACGGTGTGTGGTAGGTGTGGGACCCAAATGCAGATAGTGGTGAAAACAGTCCTCAAATGTTTATTTAGAGGCTTACTTGAACAGTTTTCCAAAAACACCAGTACAAAGGAACCTAGCCTTAGCTGGAGAACACACGAAAAGACACATCCACAGTGCAACAACAGGAAGCAATTGTGCGACAGGGAGCAAAGAAAAAGAACAGGTATATATAGAGAGAAGACTAAGGTGAGCACTGGGGGACAGGTGAATACAATCAAGGGAAATGACACTCAAGACAGAGACACGAGGGCAGGAGCACAGAGGAAACAGGAGACATGAGCTCAAAATAAAACAGGAACTAAACACAGACATAAACATGACTAGACAAAGTCCATGGAACATGACAGGGTGGAGACTTTATGGTTACATTCATACTGTCAGTGTTCACGACTGTAGTCAAATGTTGGGCTGCAACTAACAATTATTTCTTATCATTGATTACTCTGTTGATTATTCTTTGATTGAGTGATTAATCATTTATTCTACAAAATGTCAGAAAGTAGAAAAAAAGTCCCATGTTTCTTTCCCAGAGCCCTCTCTCCAAATGTCTTGTTTTGTCCAACCTACAGTCTAAAACCCAAAGATATTAAATAAAACACAAAATCAGCACATTCTCACATTAAAGAAGCTGGATAGAGCAAATGTTTGGCATATTTGCTTGATAAATGATTAATTGATTATCAAAACTGTTGACAAATTGACTAATTGTTTGAGCACCAGTCAAATATGACAGAATCGTTTCCCTTTTTAATCTTGTGACGTCTATTGATGATGCCTCAAAAGATCCATGCTAATATACAGTACCATAACCACAAATTTAGTAATTTCTTTCAATTACCTCGGTTTTTCAGCTCGTATTTCAGAGGCCCTCTGATTTCTGTTTGCTTTCTTTTGGGTTCCCTCCTTCGCCCATGCAGTGGCCACTTCACCATATTCCAAGTTCCTACGTCACTTAGTCTGCAATATATCTTAGTTTTGACTTGTGTTGCATTGAATTAAATCAAACTTTCTTGTACAATGCACTCACAAGTCTAGGAGGCAGGGAAAACATCGAATGAGGGTTTATGTGAAGAGTTAAGATCACACAACATCACGGCAGGTGATTCTTATCCAAAGTTACATCTCAGCTCGGTCCATTACAGACTTGATGGTTGTACCGTCGTTGTACTTGACTCATTTAACATTTTCACAGCTTTAACTGTTTTCAGGGCTCATGGTGGGCAAAGATGAGTACTCCAGTGTGTTCATTATGTAACACCACTCAGTGACCTACACTGACATTTTGGGTATAGAGCTGATGCTCTCATCCTGAGCGGCCTGCAGCGCATTGAGTGGATGAGCAGGATATAAACTGCAGAACATTATATCCACCAATATGGAGCTACAGCTCTCTGAAAATAGATGTCATACAATACTCTTGTGACCTGAGAATCTTGTGACCTAAGGATCACACATGATTGATTGAGTGAATAGACACATTGATGAGCTAAGAAGCTAAGAAGTATGTCTGTGTACAGTATGTTGTTTTTGTGTGTATTTGTGTGTACACATCTATGGACTCTTTGTCAGAGACTGTACACTGCAGTTCATGTTATGTGTGTGTTGTTTAGATGCTTCAATGTAGATGTAGGTCCCCAGAACGTTTAATAACAGGTAGATTTTGGGTATTTGTTTGCTATATATGTGGTGTGATTTGTCTATAATCATAATAGTAAAGACAGCAACAATTTAAGTCCTGCTATTAAACATTCATAAGCAGTAAATAAATATTTAATAAATGGTTTATAACACACTATAATGTAGTTGTAAGCAGCATGTAAACAGTATGTAAATACTCATAAATGTCTTATAGCAGAGGTAGTGATTATAACTGGTTACTTCCACCAGACTCTGCAGTCAATGTCAGTTGCAGTCTGTTCTGCACACCGACAGCAGAGTGATGCTGTTGGACCAGAAGCTGCTCGGCTCAGAAAGAGACACAGAGTGTTGGGTGTCAGAAACACAGGGCTTTAGTTCACTGAGCATTCATTAGCGCTTTGTGGAAGAGGAGAGAGCGAGGGAGGAAGAGGCAGCGAGTCACTGCAGTCTGAAAACTGTCTGCTCTGATAAAACTACTTTGACATCATGCCTTTAAAAATTTTTTTTGTTTGTTTGTTTGTGGACTTAAAGTTTCATCAGGATGTTGAATCTTAAATGCAGGATAGAAGATTGGTGTGCATGACCCCAGTGTCTTTAAATACCAGGTAGTTTTAAAAACGATTCGTCAACTCTTGAGTTTGGCTTGAATTTCTGCAGATTCTACTTTTACCAGCCAAATTCATTAAGTTAAAACACTGAGTCAATGGTGTGTTTCCTGCCAAAGTGGCTGGTAAAATTCATAAAGCTTTTTCAGAGGAAAAATCTCACTGCACACAGCTTAGAGGAATTACCAAAGCTTTGAGTGCAGAGCAAAATGTAGTTCTTCCTCTGCAGTGGTCAGCAGCTCTCCAACAGCAGTATGTTTTTTTCATAGCTTAGATAATCAATTACACTGAAAACACATTTAGCGGATAACTTTACTGTCTTATAGAAAGTGTTGTGGATATTAAAAGTGGAAACCTTTCATTTAAATATTAGACTTAAATAGCTGAGTGAAACACTATCTGAGCATCTCTAATCAGTTTGCGGGGCTAAAACTACCCTAAATTGCTGTACCATATAACAATATAATCTGGATATATATATTGCTACTTATATGCCTTTTAGTTATCAAAACCTGAATCAGAATCACCTATGGTTGCTAGGTTTATACGCTGTAGGAGGAATATGATCTTTATTTTGCCTTTTTGTTGGTTTGACTTTAAATTTAGAAACAAAAACGATGGTTTACAGTCTATGGTTTTGATTTATAAAATAAGTTCTAATGGTAGTATAGTTGGTAGTGTTGCAGAGTGTTTGCAGTGTGGGAAAACACTAAATGCGACATGTGAGAAATAAGGAAAAAGGACCAATTAGATTGTCTACTTAAGACCTAAAAGTTTATCCTCAACCTAATCCATCAGAAGTCTCTGTGAGTAAAGTTAATAAAATGTTAATTAAAATGTCCCTCTAATCTAACTGCTGTTTTTTTTTTTACCCAGGACACAGCAGGTCAGGAGCGTTACCGCACCATCACCACGGCCTACTACAGAGGAGCCATGGGCTTCATCCTCATGTATGACATCACTAACGAGGAGTCCTTCAACGCTGTCCAGGACTGGTACGTGAGTGGCTTGGGGGTGTGTCACATGATTACAGTGTAAAGCATAGCTGATAAATATGATTAATTTTTGTTTATTAACTGGCCCCTGGCCTCCTGTCATTTTGCAAAAGAGGCCCCCAGGGCAAAGCAAGTAACCCTGGTGTAAACTGACACCATGGAGCTGTGTGGATGGTGGATCAAGTGGTATCTGGATAATGAGCACAAGTCTGGAAATAGATGTAGAGATACTGTAGATTGATGAACAGAGAAGATGATCTGGTTCAAGTTTCTGTATGTATTGTTTGAGCGGTTCACAGCATCCGCTTCCTCTCTGTCTGCAGAAGAACCGGATGCTGCAGGGATTGTTATCTTTTATCCTTTTTGTCTCCTGCCGAGACATAGGCTCGGTGTAATTTTTCTGTGGTTAAATTACTCTGATTGTCCTTAAAGAAAAAGTTTTTGAAGTTTATTCTGATTTCATTTTTACCTACAAGTATGTCAAAGTCTAGGTTTTATTTTCACTGCTCCTTCATCCTCTTTCTTTTCATAATACTGGACACAGCTCTTGTTTTCCATTTACAGTCCACTTACAGTTTAAGAGGACAAAACCACGATCTTGGTCACTGTAGAAAGTGAAAGCGTAATGACACTTGTGGGCTACATGGATCATAGAAAAAGCTTGTCTTATTAATGTTCAGTTAGGAAAGAAAAGAAAATTCATCAAAGTGCAGTGGTGGAAGAAGTACTCAGATCTTCTACTGAAGTAAAAGTAACAATACCACAGTGCAGAAATTCTCTGTTACATATAGAAGGCATGCATTCCAAAGGTGACTTAAGTAAAAGTATGAGCATCAAACTACGTTGTACTCATAATGCAGTATGGCCCATTTCAGAATAAGGTATGTTATATGCATTAATGTGTACGACACTTTAATGTTGCTGATTGATCCTGAACTTGGCTTAAAAACTCTGTGTAGCTTTTTACCGCTGTACAAACTGATCAGAAAACATATGAGAGGAATGACTCAGACTTCAGGATCACATTCAGCTGCAGTGCAGTCACAGGCTGTGAATTTCCTCTCTAACTGCTGGGGGTGTTGGTTCCCAGGTCGACTCAGATTAAGACATACTCGTGGGACAACGCCCAGGTGCTGCTGGTAGGAAACAAGTGCGACATGGACGACGAGCGAGTGGTGAGCGGAGACAGAGGCCGGCAGCTGTCTGAACACCTCGGTGAGTTCATGGTGTGCACACACACACACACACACACACACGCACACAGTTCATATATATGACTCATTGTTAAGTACACTGACCTGAAGTGACTCAATGAACAGGCAGAAGTGTTCTTGGCCTGTTAGTGTTGCTCGATAAAAAGTCAGAGGATCACCAAAGTCATTACGATGAACTTTTTTGGAACCGTGAATATCTATTAGCATCCATCGAATAATCAAAATATTTCACAGCTGCTACCATGGTTTGAATTGAATTTCACCAGGTGTACCCTGTACTACATCGCTATGCAGTAGCACAGATAACCACGCCCTCATTAAACCTCTCCCACACCCTATTTCCCCCCCAGGTTTTGAGTTCTTCGAGGCCAGTGCCAAGGACAACATCAACGTGAAACAGACCTTTGAGCGCCTGGTCGACATCATCTGTGAAAAGATGTCTGAGAGCCTGGACGCCGGAGATCCCGCCGTCACAGGGGCCAAACAGGGCCCCCAGCTGACAGAGCAGCCCGCTCCTCCTCACCAGGACTGTGCATGTTAAAGCTGACTACTTCCCCAAAACCCTTTTCCCTCCCTCTTCCTCCTTGTCCTCCTTCAGCTGGACCCCGGGGCCTCGGGTCCATACTCCATCACCCTTCTCACTCACTTTCCTGCTTCTTTCTGTAACCTAGTAAGGATAATTGGCTGAGGGGCACAAGAACCAGGTTGAAAAGTGTCTGAAACGCTCTGAGAAGCTCGTGGACCGGTGCCTGGGGTGTGTTTGCTTCAGGTTCCTCCTCATAAAAGAGCTAAAAAGGTGTCGGGTTTTTTTGATCAGTGCAGGTGTTGGTCTGACGGCAAAGCAAGGTCAATCAAACCAATCAATGTTTCAGACTCTTTGCAGCCTGGGTTCTTGAAGGTTCCCAACCCATCTTCCGTTGTCTCCCTGTTCCTCAGTGTGGTTTTACAAGAAGGATTTGACGGCGTCCGTCCTCAGAGTGCCATTTAAATCCTTCCGATGTTTACAGTACTTTGTTTCATGTCAGTCAAATGTCTTGAAAAGATGTCAGCCTCGGATATGTGGACCAAGAAGGCCACAGTGGAGTTAATGTGCGAGGGGTGATCCAGCTGAAATCTGCTCCATACTGAGTGTTACATTCTTATCTGATTCTGGATACACACAGAAACAAACATACATGGATCTGTGTTTGTTGTCTCACCTCTAAACATGGATATAGCAGGTATTAGCACGTGTTTTATTTTCATTATTCATCTGACCCTTTTCATTTGGCCTTTTTTTACGTTTTTACATTTCTTTTTTTTGTATTCTGGTGCCCCATTTATTCTTTTCATACATTAAACACTGAGTGGGGAAAATATGAACAAGATAGAGCTAAGGGAAAAAAAGCAAAAAATGAAGAGACACATTTTATTTAATTATATTTATTTCAAATGTACATATAAATGTTGTGCAATATATATAATAGCTACAGGTATGAATTTCTGCAAATGAATTTTAAAAGGAATTAAGTTATATGAGGATAATATCAAATATAAGAGGTCTATGTTGTTGGGTTTGTTTGGATGGTGTGTGGCAGCTCCTCCATGAGTCGTTTCATTTTCCCGTCGGTTTGGTCTTATGCTGCTTTCCAGAGATGTTGAAAAGTCAGAAATTCAAACTTCCTGCTAAGAAAAATGCAGTGGAATAAGTGAGTCCCAATAACAAGTCGGAAAATTACCACAATGTTTATCATGCTCCAAATCCACTCTCTAGTCTCTAATAACCAGAGGAAGACGCCTGCTGGAGAAACTTTGTTCTGCATAATAAATGTTGTTTTAAGCCAGACAGTGACTGCAGTGAAGCTGACATCAGGAGTTTTTCAAAATAATCAAATGATTTGAGTCTTCTGTACGTCCGTTTGTAATTAGGCTGGCAAATGTTTTGATGCTTCAGCCTCAAGATGTTGTTGTTCCTGCTGTCACTAACAGACAATGTAAAAATGTAAGGATATCTGAAAAGCATTTTGTGCAACACAGTTGTGCAGTTGTGCTTGCTAACAATGCTACATATTGATATTACAGTATTTTACATCGCGCAGAGAAGATCCTGCAGGTGTCTGTTTTTTGGTTTTTTTATTATGTAATTATTACAGCTGACAGTTTCTGACTCCAGAAAGCATCAAAGTTTTGGTTTGAATCTCCCTGGTATCTGTTTGGATAGTCGCAGCTACTTTATCAAATATCACATTTTCCTGCATCAATAATCATTCAAACAATTCATCATTCTCTAAAACATGATGTGATGGGTTTGGAGGATGCAAACCATGTTGTTTTGTTAGATCATTTTTATGGTATTTTGCCTTTTATGTGACAGTCTGACCCTAGGGAGTGAAAGGAAACATCAGGAGAGAATAGCATGGCATGTGACAGCTGAACCAGGCACAAACCGTAGATCGCTTGGCCACTAGGACACGCAAGTTTGGTTTTAACATCCCTGAAACTACTGTCAGTCTCTTACTGAGTAATCAAAGCTTGATTGACAAGTACAGTAACTACTGAGACTTGAAGACTTTTGATCCCACAGACAACAGCTGCTTAGATGTTTTTAATCTAGTTCGCAATAAAGGAGACTATATCCAGGACCATGATGTGTTCACATGTTCAGCCACTCATGAGTTTAAATGCATCATTTAGAATTGCACATTCAATGGTACTGGAAAGACTGCGTTGCAGAATCCAGGTCATTTATGTACTGATCTCTTTTTATCTCTGAACCTGGGAGCGCATGTTACTCTGTGATTTTACATTTCCTTGATTAATGACAAACAGCCCATAATAAGACTACTTCAGAATCAGTATTACAGAATTTGTCTGTTTGTGTGTAATGTTATCTCAAATTCTCAGTCTTCAGGTGAAGTGTGGACAGCACTGTTTAAAGTCAAACAAGCATCAAACATCTGAAGGCTGAAATGTTCACAGGCCACGTAGCTGCTGGGTTTCTAGTTTCGAGTCAATGCAGGAATTAAATATTCTGCTCTGAGGTTTTCTTGCTTTTAACACCGTGTAACCACACCAGGTTTCTGCTAAGTAAGTATGCTTTTTAAGTCTACATAGCATCACTCACTCTGGGCACCCATTATCCCCCCTCCACCAAACACTCAGAAAGTGTTTGTATAATTGTTTTACTACAGTTTACACAGTTAAAACTGGTTTGTCAGGTATTCCTTCTGTTCATTTCACCAAATATTGCTGTAGAAGCAGCTCACTGTTTTTTGCTGTGGGATGCCAGAATGAGCAGTGTGACCAGTTTTAAAAGTTTAAAATTGTAATAAAAGAAGTGCTGCTTGGTGGACCGAAGTGAACTCTGGTCATTTAAAAATAATGTTATGTAATTGTTAATCCAGGCTTGCTGTTGTTTCCAGTGAAAACAGAGATAAAGAAGATGGCACCTATGGATTGAGAGGGCAAAGCACTATAAAAATCATTATGGTGGTCAAAATCATGGACTTCATTAAGTCTGTGACTTTGACTATATGATTAAAGCAAATCTGAATCAGAAAAGCATTTATTTTGAGAGTAACTGTTGCATTAGTTAACTGTCAAGTGTAGCATACAAACCTGAAATCACAGACGAGCCACTGACCATTACAGTTTGAGAAAATGGGGCGAAGTGTCCCACCAAAGTAGTGAAGTTCTTATCAGAAAGGGAGTGCTGATCACGACAAACCTGGGAGACGATTTTGATCCTGTGTATATTTTACTTCTTACTGGTTGTGACTGTTTCTTTTCCGGTAAAATCCAAACTTTGAAACTGTTCTCCTTTATAATATGTCTTCCTCTCTCTATATAAACCAGATCTGTAAATACTGTACCTTTGAGTCATATGTGTGGATTGTGTTGTGTCGACTCAGGCTTGCAACATAAAAACAAGTTAAACAAAAAGAGGATAAAAAAAAAAGAAGACAGTTTAAACCTGAAAACCCCAAAAGAGCCATGTTGTACTGTATCTGCATTCATTTCTAGGCCTGCTTGTGAATGAATGTGTCACTCTGTTACGAAGCAATACACACTACATTATCTACACAAAAAAGAAATGTCATCAAGCTTGGTAGAGGTTGCAGACTTTAGATCTTCTACTAGCTCGCAGGAACACGTACTTAATTGGTCTCGTATCACTGCCTCTTCAAATCCTCCTCAGTTTGGGCCATTAAGATGAGAGAATATGCTGGATGTTTTTATCTGTACTTTGTGGTAAAACAATAAAAAGTTACTAACAATCAGTTGCTTCTTGTTTTTGAAGATTTTGTACCTTTGGAGGTGAGATGGGTACTGTTACCTGCTACTTCTAATGAAGTTAAAATCCCAAAATGAAGTGATATTATAGATATGCACTAACTTAAAAAAAACTTGTGCTGCATCATAAGTGTTGTTTTAACCCAGACAGTAAAGTTTAGATCCAGATTTATTCAAAAGAATCAAACATTTTAGTGTAAGAAAGCTCAGAGTCATGTAAGTTTAGCAGTAAAATTGTGTTTGGATGCTTCTTGTCCCCAACAGCCTCAAGGTGTCACTGTTTCACTTTTCGCTGGCAGACAACGTAAAAATATTTTGCAGCTTGTCAAACATGATAATAAGTGTGATTGCCACCCTCCTTGAGGATGAAAAGAAGAAAAAAATTTGTATACTTCAAGAAAAATTGTTTTTATGTTTAATTTTATTCCCAAAATGAAGTCAGTAAGTCTCAGAAGGGCCAGTGAGGGACCTGCTATAATTGAGTATTTGATAAAATGTTTGTTTCCACATAACATTTCCACATCAAAACATTTTGGGATATTTATATTTCAAGGGATCGCTTTTTTTAAGTCCTTCTCCTAGAAGAGACTCTTGAAGTGCCTGTAAACCCTTGTGGTTATTTAGGTTTCGGCACAACTGGTAAGTGAAAATAAACCTCTGTTCTGCGTCTTTCAGAAAGTTAATCATTACATTGCCTCTGTTAGAAGTACAAAGAAATCTTTGTCCTGAAACTGTAATCAGATTATGTATCCAGTAAGTGAAATATTAACATCAAATAGACTAACCAGGTGAATGCATGTAAACGCTAGGAACCAAAGTGGCTCATTTGTTACATTAGATTTTTTCCAACAAATGATCATAATATCAGCAAAGGACATGATATCATGAGTGACAGGGCAGGCATTAATGAAGACAAGTGGTAGGGGGCTATTAGCTTCTGGTGCTGCTGTAATTGCTGTTGGTGATGCTAAGTTTTGTCAAAATCCTATCTGTTCCTGCCTCAGAGTGACTGAAGACATGGTGCTTTCAGTCTTATTTTAGGGCAACAATCAGATCCGCCTCCATGTTGGATTTTTACTCAGAGATCAACATGCCCAAAGTAACATTTCTGTTTCTACACGTTAACTCAGCTGAAACATTAAATCTCTCCGTCACATGGCTTTTAGCGGAGGTGATCGAGAGACAAAAATTATGCAGAATTTTCACTTTTGAAATTATACACAGTTATTGTCTGTGAGAGAGGCCTCCATTCCCCCACCATGGTTCTATATGTTATTCTTATTAGGATTTTGACACTAAAATCAAAATGATATGCACTATATATAGCCTATTATCAAGGTAGGGTGAATCACACCTATGTCGTGGGCAAACTATGGGACGTCTTGTCTCAAATTGGCTCACAACTGGCTCACAAAAACCATACCTGATCAGTTACATTAATCAAAAATAGCATTATGAAAATTACATTTTGCAGTTTTTGAAGTTCTAATTTTCTTGAAGTGTGGACAGACAAGAGACTCCTGCTCCTCATGGGTGGACGACACTGACTGGCTAATATCAAAAGGCTACACAGTGTTTATTGAAAGGCCGATATAACTAATATTTTGGTCTAACTGTGATCTTAAGGACCCCTACATAGATGTGCACTGGATTATAGACTGTCATTTGATAACATTATCTTGTATCGAACCCCATCTAATCAGATTTAATTGTGCCCTGCTGAGGAATCAATACTACAGTACCCATCCACCCTCACACTATAGGCTGACGTCTGTTCAACAAGTGAAATCAAACTTATCTTAATTTTGCTGTGGACATCCTGGAGCTCTTCATGGTCCTTCAGGATGTCAGGAACTTGTCCCAACATATTCACCAAAATGTCCTGTCAACCATTAGTGCATGAACGTCATTTGCAATTTCCCAACTAACCAGCAGAGGGAGAAAGACACAAGGGTGATATGATGCAGATTCCCACACACACACTTCTTAAACTCCTGTTATTACGCAACACTGACTTCATTAATTCAGTCTCCATCAGAGAATCAATGTACTCTTAATAAAAAAAATGTACATTACGTGATCCATAAAAAATAATCACTATTCCTATAATGATGTTGTATTGACTTTTAGTTGTAGTCAGTGATATATATATATATTCTATGTTATTCTTGGGACTAATGTGCAATGAAAGACAAAACAAATTCTTCATTGAGTTGAATACCTTCATGAAACTGAACAGTCTTACAATTAATGGTTACAGTAGGCCTTGAACTTGACAAATTTCTATGGAGCAGCACCTCAGCACCAACGGCTGGTTTACTTTTGCGCACAGTGACTTAGACCTGTTTTTCCCCAACATGCATGTAAATATGAGAGTTTAGCCAAAATGGAGGAAACAGTGTTTATTGCCGAGCAGCATTTAATTCAGAACACAGCGGCCCACAGCCAAATAACTGTGGGCTAGAAGTGACAGCAACAGTCAGTGCAACAAAAAGTTACCACTCTTCACATTAAAACAAGAACACACTGAAAAAAGGACACAGTAGAGTAAAAATAGATAAATACATGTGTTTGTAAAGGTTAAAGATAATAAACACTGATTAATTGCGCCCTTTAAAATCCAGCTGTGCAGGGCAACATTCTAGTACGTCAACAACATGCAAATTATTCCCTACAGAAATATGCGGTAAATATCCATATATGTAGCTAGGTTATCTTACATATCAAATGTGGGTGTATATGCACTTTTCTTAGAGCCAGTTCCTCATACATTAAGGATATCTGTGCATAAATGTGCATATTTCTGTAGAAATATTGTGAATCAGTTTGGTCCAGGTTTGAGACTGTAGGCTATAGACACAGCCAGTGTGTAAACATTTTTACAGGTAAGAAAAATCTGGACATGTGCCGTCTGCCACTAAAGTTGAGCATATAGCCCCAATAAGTGCCTCGTTCTCTCATCTCTCTCATCAGGAAAGTCCATGGCCAAATTCCATTTTTAATAATTGCAGATTAATGCTGCCTTGTTCACCAGTAAACATATATACGAGGTAGAATTGGATTTCATAAATCGAACATATTAAAGGCCCATTATCTTAAATTGTGTTCTACCAGGTATGTTTACATTTTGCCGATGCTCAAAGCAATTTAAACAGCCGATTATTAATGTACAATTTGGCCTACGTGGCCTGGCATTCATTCCACTTGAAACGGCGCACATCTGGGCTACGGTAGCCTACACAGGCTACAGAACAACCAACATTAACAAAGTCTATGAAGCTTATATGCTGGTCAGTAGCCCAACTGCAGGTCTATTCCCCCGGACTAGTGTACTTGAACTTCGTGTGGCAGCAGCTGGCAGCCGTTGTTGACATGGGTGATGACTTTCTGTTTCAGCTGGGCCACTTGCTCCCTCAGCAGGCCAGCCGTTGAAGCCAGATCGTTGTTCTGGCTTTTCAGCGTTTTCACTTTGTCCTCCAGCCTGGAGATCCGCTCCAGTTTGCGCATCCGGCACTTGGAGGCTGCAATCCGGTTTCTGAGCCTCTTCCTCTCGGCTTTCATGCGGTCCTGTGAGTCTATGTCGATGGGAGACAGCGGCGGGCTCTCCCCGAAGCTTTGAACGTCAGGGACCGTCTGAGGCTCCTCCTTCAGCGGCTGAACCCGAGAGAGCTCCGGCTGCGGCGGGGCTGCCCCCAAATGATGCGTCGGAGGAGGCGGGAAAGGGACTGTATCCGTGGAGTAGTTGACAGTGGTTTCCAATGGCCCGCTGCCGTAACTGTTCAAGTTCGTATACACCGGTAGATCCGGCTGGACAGTGACCGGAGCGATGTTAGCACCCAGATCGAGGCTGGTGTTCGTCTGCCCAGCTCCGTTCAGCTGATTCTGCTTGTGTAGGTCCTCCAACGCCTTCACGAAGCCCTCGGCGAACTCCTGCTCGTCCGTTACCGTCTTCGAGTAGAGGAACTGGGGGCTGGTGGGTGTCGTGGTGACCATTCCGTTGGACTGGATGATTAGCCTCTCCAGCTCCGGGGAGGCCAGTTTAAGCAGCCCCAGGTCCGGGGAGTTGAGGATGCTCTCGGCGTCGCGGAGATGCGGTTTGAGGTCTGCGTCGTCCGCTAGGCTCTTCATCATTATTTCCGTGGTCAAAATGACAAGTCGTAGCCTACTGCTCGGCACTCCCTCAGAGCGGTGTTCTGTCCATAACCTCACAGAAATCAACTGCAGTGTAAAATATCTTGTGTTTGCGCTTCGATGAAACCGTTGGCACTCTTCTGTTCTCGAGCAGGATCTGAGCGTACTGTGTGACCGCGCGCACCGCCTCGAGCTTTTCTAGGCTGGCAAGTTCCACTATGTCACATCAGAGCGCGCGCATTGGGCAGAAAATACGCTTTCCAGACCTTTTTATTTGAATAAATAGAGGAGGAGACAAGTCTCTCTGCTTCGCTTTTCTGTGTCCGGCTAAAGTCCTAAAAACAGGAGGCAGTGATATAATAATGTGTGTATTAACTGTATTGTATTACTCTTAATAGGCTACATTGTGTTATAAGCTGTGACCTTCTTTGATCAATCTCTTATGATGTTTGGTCTCCATTCATATTCAAGCTAAACTGATATTTTCTACCACTGGAGCTTGTAGGCTACCTTATAATTGTTTACATATAGGGCATATATAAATGTTGGGTTATCAAAAACTGCAGCTCCCATGAGTCTGTTAAAAACTAAAAACATCATAACACAGACTGAACTCCATTACAGAGTCTCATTATCACCCAGAGAAATTTTATTTTGGTGAATTAAAGAAACAGTCTTTTCACTACATTTTTACTATGCTCGTGCCTGAGATTAAAGTTTATCTCAAGAGTACCCATTTGAGGTTTACCCAAGTACAGTATGTCCATCAGTCAGTCGATCTGTCACATTTTAGTTTAGAATGACAAATTTGGACTACTCTGGTTACTGGATGGATTACCATGAAATCTGGTACAGAACATAAGTCTATGTAAAAGACACTCCCCAGAGGTTGAACTCTAAGCTACAGAACCTGATGGCTTGGACAGCTTGGTTGATTTTCAGCTTAATGCTAACATAGTTTCCTAACTTCCTTCGCATGCAAGTGTTTAGCATGTTAACATGGGAACTAACATTCTCTCCACCTCCTGTCTATCTTCAGCTTTCAATTGCTGCTCTTATCTGCACTGGGAGGAATCTGCACTATATACATTTATCCATTGCTTTTATTCTTGTAGCTGCAACTTCAGACACGCAAAACACAATCAGGAAAAATATTAATATGTAAGAGTAAAATACACAAAATATATTATACACGTTCACGAGCCCTGTTCACCCACGCAGGTGTTTTCACTTATTCCAGAGCATAAAGACCTCTGCTCAGGTTGTAGTGGGGCAAAGATTACTAGTTGGCAATTAGCTGAGGTCACCTAACTTTATAAACTCATAAGAGTCATTAAGGTGGAAGTTATTCTTCCCTTCGAGGTCCAACAGAGCAATCAGAGTGAGGAAGACGTGGGTCTGTACATGAACACACTGTAAAAAAGACAAAATGAGTGAAACAAAAAGTGTGTTAGGGAATCCATGGCATTATTTTTCAGGAAGTCCATCAATGACCATCCACCATCAGTCCTTCGGTTTTTCCTCTATTGCAAATTTGTATACAGGACACTTGATTGTTCTTTCAATCACTGGCTTAGATGTGGTTTTTGTGGGTTTTTCCAAAACACATCAATTATATTTTGCATGGAGATAAAATAAAGACAAAATATAACATCTTTTTTTCCCCTCACGCCCTAATACGCTAGGAATATATAATGTATATATGGATGGAAAAACAACTAATCTGAAGTTTGTTATGCCTCTCGATGTGTTGTTAAAGTCACTGACGGACGAGATGTTAAACAGGGAATATGAACTTCATATCATGCTCAATTAGATATCGGCTGGTTATACTTCTCTGTAACAACCGAGCATCTGCTGAGGAAGACTATGAGAAATGGGCGAAAGCTTCAGGTAAAAAATGTATATGGACCTTGTGTTAAGATTAATTGTTAAGAACTTTCACTTTACAGAGTTATTCATTTTCTCAATAGATGATCTTTGGATCTTTGGTACCAGTTCTGTTGCCATGGAGACATTGAGGTTTTGTGTCATGGTGAGTATTGACTGGTACATGTCTTGTTTACATTTTAAAAACTACAAACTAGTCAAATTATTATATATATATAATTTAATTTCATATTTAATGTATGAATGATAATTGCTAAACTGCAAGATATAGTGGAAATGTCAGCTTGCATAATTCTGGGCATGAACAGTTGTGAGTTTTATTTTACATCTGTGTGGTCAAGAAAAAAAGTTGATGTCTCCCTGTTAACTTCTGTTTTATTCCCTCAGCCAAGTTACTTCCAGCACATCAGAATTAGGAGATCTGAAACTGATCTGATTTCAACACTTCCTCTGGTCAGTTAACAGTTTCAAGTTGTTTTTGTGTTGGATCTGGTCTCACACCAAACACACCGATCCAATGAAAAAGTCTCATGATAATTTCAATTTCTACTCAAGAGTTTCCATTTTCCATTAGAAATTTTCCAATTTCACTTTCAAATTGGTATCCATTTCTAATTTCAGTATTTTAATTTCCCTTTTTAACATTTAATATCCCGATTCACTAGAAGAATTAAAAACATTACCACTGTCTATTTTAGGTGGATTTGTTCTCCATGAATAAGTTGGAAATCTACAGTGTAAGTTTGCTGAGCACTTTTCATAATGGAAGCTGTTTGTCCGTGGTTTGTACATTTTGTCAGGATTTTCCCTCCTGCCACAATAGGATATTCAATAGGATCATTTTATTTCACTTAATAATCTTACTATGTTTTCTGAGTAGTGCTCCTATAATTTTACCACACTTTTAAACACTTATACAAACATATGACAAATACACTTCAAGCCACAGTAAATGTACTTTAGAAATACTGTTATGATGTTTCATCAGGTATTGATATATAACATAATAAGCTACTGAACATTGCAGATGAATTGTTCCTTTAATGGAACAAACTAATGTGACATGTCTGTGTTTGTTTTAATCCCTTTTTCATGTGATGCTGCGTTTTGTCCATAAATACACAGAGGCAAAGAGCAGCCAGTCAATCCACAATCAATTTATTAAGCTAAAAATGTAATAATCAATCAATATCCAAAAGTATTTGCGGCCAAATATTATGAAATAATGTCCATTGTTTCCTTCATTAATAAACAGTGCTCTGGCTTGTAAAGGGTTACACCGAAGAGGTATGTGCGTCACAGGTCCATCACTGCAAAGCTTTGTGTGGGCGGATCACATGACCCTGTGATGTCAGAACTCTTAACGCTGTGGCGGAAATGGAGGTGGGGGGAGTAAACCAACCGAGGAGAGATATTTTTGTCTAAAAGCTGAGTATCAGTGTAGCGAGAGTGGGGGTGCTGAGCCTGCAGTCGAGAAAAAAAGGGCAGGCGGTAGCTGGAAAAGGATGTAACACACACACACACACACACACACACACCACATTCTTTCATTCTCCTTTCCCTCTAATTTATAACAAACCAAAAGTGAGCATAATACATTAACAAAGAGTTAGTTTTTCTAGACACTGAAGTTTTGCTCCCTCTCAAGATAATTGTCCATACATGTTGATAAATTTGTGCTGAACATGTTGCTGTAATTGTCAGGTCAAATAATTTCCCCACAATTGTGGAAATAGTCATTAAAATGTTATTGTTTGTCTTGTAATCAATGTGTAAAATCAAGGCACAGAAGCACAGAACAGCTGATTAGTTGAGTGTTGAAATATACAGAAGAAGATTTTATTGCAGGAGTAAGATTGAGTATCAATATCAGGGACATTTTGATATTGATTTTTAACTTAACTGTGTAACTAACACAACACAGTTGCTGTTGTTCATGAAGAATAAAACTACACACCTTTACAGCCACTTTTCAAACCTACTGGAAGTGAAAGTTTGATAGTTGGAGGATTGCTTTAGAGTTGCATTATCGTATCGTGTTGTAATGCCGTTGGAAGTGCATCAAGAGAAAAAGTTGAATTCTCGCACACAGTCAGCACCGAGTTTATTAGATGTACAATGTTTTCTATCATGGACCTTTGTTAGGTATCAGATTCACAATGTAAACTAACAACATCTTTTTACTTGACACACAATACACAGGCAGCAATAACTAATAAATATTTTCTTTTGCATTATTTCATTTTCCTATGCACCTGTCAAGCAGGTGTGCATTAAACAACACTTATTTTCACAAATTACAGGGAAAAATTTAAAAATGTAGAATTTATTCAAATCGAAATGAGATTTTCTCCTTTTGTGTATGCATTTTCTTTTGCATTTTTAAACTGGCAGACAATATGCCACCTAATTTCAAAATGAAATTGCACACATGGGCTTTTAAATGTGAATAGGAATTATGCAATGCCAGTAGAGAATGAAGAAACCCAGCATTCAAACAAAACAACAATAAAACAATTGTCTTTCCTGATTTAGATGCAGAGATATTTCACTGCGTAAGCGACAACCTTGACCTGCGTGTGGCGCTAAATGAAAAGTCAGGGGATCAACAACTCATCAAGAGTCATCCTCTGGGGAACCCGAATGTCTGCGCTGAATTTCACGGTAATGCAATAAGTTGTCAAGATATATTACTCTAGAGTGATTTCACTCACCAATAGTCAATGGGCTAAAAGATGCAGAACAAACAGTTTCCTCTCCTTTCAGTATGACATCAGCGAATGTGGTTTAATGCTGCAAGTCAAGGCACAGAGTGATGAGCTGTCAGGTATGCTTGGTATCGGTTGGAACAGTTCAACTTCCGCTGTGCCAGAGCCCAACGGAGATCAGGAACGTTTTGTAGATAAGGGCCCTTTGAAGGTATTAATAGAAACAAGCATCCATCTTCTGTTGTGAAACAGAAACGGTTGGCTTACTCTCACCTTCACATATCTATATCATATTTCTTGTGAATTTACTGTGAGGTTTGACAGCTAATGAAGCCCAATGCGTAAGTGAAGTGTTATGTTGTTTTGCTGGCAACTGGTTCGGCAAGCGTACATGGATGTAATTAAACATTGTATAAATATTGTAAAGGGCATTCTTTCAAAGTAGTTAACTAGATAAATGTCGTGTCTTGATCCTGGCCAGCAATGTTACAGTGCCTGAACAGCAGGTATGTGACTTTGTGTGGGCATGTGTGCTCAAAAATAAAACAGATGTAAAACAAAACCTAATCTTACATGTCATTTCCTTTTGCAGCACTTGTCTTTCATACATGATCATTATGGTTCTATTTGCAGCTATGTGGTTGTGAGCTTGAACCTCTAGACTTTTGATTGTAATGTTGATGGTCGAATAATACAGTTATTATAAATTATTATATGTATTTTTAGAACAAGATTAAGCCTTAAAGGCATCAGCATGATCACCTCCACTTCACATTGCGACTGGCCAGGTGTGTGAGGTGAAAAACTTTTGCCTTCCAACGAGGTAGCCTTAACTAACATTCAGTCACCATAAGTGAATTGCAAAATTTTGATCAAAATAAAGATCAGATCGTGAAATACCTAAAATGTTAAATGTAAAATGGTTCTGTGGTTCAGTGTGTACATATGGAGGGAGGGGTGTATTGTGTTTGTGCTGCTCTTCAGATCTTTAAAGACAACAATGGGATTTTGGTTAAACATATTTTTAAGGATTCAGTTAATTTTAGTGATACTTTGAGATTAACATTTGTTTTTTTGTTTTGTTTTGTGACTATACGTTAATAGAAATAGTAAAACACATTTGTGTTACATGTATTACATGTACACTAACCTGCTCCACTGGGCCTGATGACGTAGTTTCAAAGTGTAGGTGAAGTTCCACACTCACGGAGGATGTAGGAACCCCATGCATGAAGTGACAACGTGCGTTTTTGTGTGTGTGTGTGTGTGTGTGTGTGTGTGTGTGGTTTGTACAAAACACACCTGTGCCCACACACAAACACACACTGACAATTTCACACACATAACCACAAAACCTCACCAGGCCTACACCTTTTCATGGTTAAACATCACCTGCTGTAGAGAAACAGACAAAAGCATCTGATATTTGATTCATATTTTTTTCCAGAGCATGTTACTGTTACAGTAGAGTATGCATTTCTGGTATGGGGGAACATTAGGGTGTAATATTAACATATTTACAGCCTTTATGACATGTTTACACTAAGTTCATACACAGAGATTTCAGTATAACCAGTTTCAATTCATACTCTGTATCTTATTATTTAATTATATGTATTAGTTTTTATCTGTTTTCTTGCTTATTTAACATTGTCTTTTTCCTGACTGAGGTTTGTTACTGAGAGTGTAGTCAGTGCTATGCTGGCCTACCTCTTGCTTACCTCTTGTTATCTTTATAATGATTTAAAATGATTATGATTTTATAATATTTAAGTATTCTAGTTTCTTTGCTGCTACAACAATCTAATAGTCCCACAGAATCAATAATATATATTTTTATTTTCCCAGTAGAACATAAGAGTGATAGTAGTGACAGACGTGTCAAGCAATGTACCTCATTAATCATAATACATTTTCCAACCAGACTATGAAACAGAAAAATGTAAATGAACTTTTGCGGGAAAATGTTCTTGCGTGCAATTTTACATTCACCCTTGAGGCTTAGTGTTTGGTTTTACACTAAATATTACCACAAAGACATACGTTAAATTTTAAGAGAAGACAGGATTTTAAAGCCACAGGTTCAGCCTTTTTTATATACTGTATATGTCTGGGATTTGTTAAAAGATAATGAAACCTCTGCAGTGAATGTGGGAGGACAACAGGTTGATCTGCCACATCTGGACAGAAACATTCGGGCGGTACAGTGGCTCAGTGGTTGATGCTGCCACCTCACAGCAAGAAAATGAGTTACTAGTTACTTTGCAGATTCAGATTAATAATACAAAATATAATCATCAAATAAATCGATTATTATTACAGATGTATTGTTACTGTTATTGGGAGAGTAAAAAACTAAATGTGAGGGAGATGGAGCTGAGCTCCAGCTTGCTCTGGCCCAATTTAAACCTTGAGTATATGCACCATCTTCAGTTGCTACATTAGGCCCGTATCAGATAACACAGTGAATTTTGGTCCATTGTAGAAAGAAGGCAAATCAACAGCACACTTATCTCCACTGCAAACACCCAGTGTGCGACATGAGATAAGTTTGCGGATGCTTTGATCCAGCACATTTTTGATTTGCGGTAATTTTATTGGTCCACTTTTTTCTAAACCTCACTATGGCAGTTCTGCAAACATTACAACATAGCTCCTACAGTAAACACTACTTCCTAGTTTCAAAATGACCAGTCAGAAACTTGTGGGCAATGTCATGCTGACTTACTTCCTTGTTATCTGTCCCTGGCACAACAGGCAGCTGAAGTGCCCTCGAGCAAAACACTGAATCTCTACCAGCTGCGAGGCTGGTGCTCCTTGGTTGACTGTGACCTCTGACCTCGGACCTCCCTGTGGAGGGAGAGTATGTGTGGAATCTCCCTTTGGTGATAAATACAGTATGACAGATAAAACAGATAGTGCTGTCATCTCAATTCAACAGATAAAAACATACCTTGGAAGGAACAACATTTCTGTGACATGAATGGAGAGAGATGCAGAGCATGGGGAGAGATGTTTTTCTGGCAGGCTGGGATTAGATGCGGTTCCATAAATATGCTGGGCAGCTTGGTATACTTGGTGCCCAGTGGTAAAAATAGGCCGCCTTCCCGAGGGAAGTGATGACGTCTGCAGCCTGTCTCCATCATCAGCCACAAGTCAGCTTCGCCCTCATACTGGAAGAGGCAGAGAGAAAAAGTGTGTGTGTGTGTGTGTGTGTGTGTGTGTGTGTGTGTGGTAGTGGAGGGGGGGGGGGGG
>LKNJ01003800.1:605-41061 GCA_002120245.1 Maccullochella peelii | reverse complement strand
GGGGGCTGTTTCACACTTCCATTTACGAGGTACACATTTAGCCTTCACACAGTGGCCTGGAGGGATTTTGAGGCCTAGCTTTCTTCTCCCTCGTCTGTGTGTTTGCCTGTTCATTGCCTTTGTTCTCTCTCTTCCAAACTGACCTCCTCATTTCTCATCTTTCTTCTCTCTCTCCTGGCGTTTTTGGACATTTAGCTAGACTGGAGGTCTAAAACTCACCCTCAGACTTGGTGCCCATGAAAGTCTAGAAAAGATGAAGCTCAATATGTAAATGGAAAGCCAGAGTTTGCAAACACATCAATCTTTTCTTTCGTGTCGCCTTTTTCCAAGTTTGTCCCACTCTCTCTTTCTCTTTCCAATCCATGTGGCGCATTCTGTACGGTCCAATTTGGTAACCATCTGTCTTGTTTTGAGGGGGCCATTTTGGCTCTACATGACTGAATGATACCAGATCAGTTTCCAGGCAGTTACAGGCATCGACTCTGGAAGGAAAAGCAGTCCAGCCACTGTTGATTAGTATCCTCTCTTATTTCTACCAACATGTCCGTTTATTCAGTGCCATTTTACACCATCTCTCACCTGCTTCTCTTTAATTCAGTCTATTCTTGGTTGATTTAACTCGATTAATCTTCAGCATATTCTCTGAAAAACATCTTTTTCTTAATCGCACATAGGTTTTTTTTAGCCATTCAGGCCTCAATGAACTATGCATGCCTTTTACCATATTGTCATCATGGTGGGTATTTTGCACTGGGCTTGCATTCAACCTTCCTTCTTTACCCATCAACCAAACACACTATTCACTCGTATTTTAAAGCCAATTAAGCACTCTTAATATGAGAGAAGCGTTGCTGGTGGACCCAAGTTTAAAAACAAAGCCCTGATTAAAGGCATACAAGAGGGAAGGCTCTCGACAAATGCAGGGGAGAAAAAAAGGGAAAGAGAAGGGGGAAAAAGACGAGAGAAAAACAAGAATAAAATGGGAGGATTACATCGCCACCCCCGTCAGCGAAATGTTTGATTTAGTTTGGTTCTGGCCACTTAAGCCCCGTGTTAGGCCTATTGTTTCCCAATGCCAATGCTGTAATCCCCCCCTCCTCCTCTACTGCAGTGGAGAGAGAGGTGAAAAAACAAAAGAGGCAAATCAGGGAAGAGAGACATAGGCAGGAGGGTAGACACAGTTAAAAAAAATAGGAGGGGGAACTACAAGAAGAAAAGAGGCGAGAGGGGCAGGAGGAGATGAGGGAAGAAGAGAAAAAGGCCATCCCCAATTTGTGAAAAAGCAGACTGCTACAGATACAGACTTAAGTACTGCTTCTATCCCCAGTCTGTCAGCTTTTTCAGCAACTCTTTTCACAGTCACTATCATTCGGTCTTTGTTTCACCCTCCTTTCATGTCTGTTCTCTTCATTTCATTTCTGCCGAATGGTGGAAGCTAGCGCCTCTCCCTGTCTCCCAACTACAAAAGCTGCTAGAAACAATCTCCTCTTTCTTTCTACACTCGTGTGCCTCCTTTGGTTTTCTGTCTTTCTTTTAATGGGGTTAATCAGGAAAACTCAAAGTCATATCCCAGCTAGAAGTAATTAAGTTGTCAAAATAGGTTTCTTTAGACTTCTCTCCTCTTCTGATGGTGGAACACTCATTCTCTACCTCCTGCTGGTCCATTAGCATATTTTTTATTATCCATCATTAACTCAGTGTTGACACATTGTTCACTCTGCGTACATGTTTATGAGTGCAGAAATTCGTGTGTGTCCTCAGGCTTGCGTATTCCTTTGACCCATAAAGTTTCTGGAACCTGATGTCTGCATCTAAAAACACTCAAAATCACACAAACAGATACAGATGCACAAGTAACACCCCCGAACACAGACGCAGAATGAACAGAGAGAAGATGAGAGAAGAGAGGAAGGAAATGAAGAGACAGAGGGAAGAGAACGGGGAGTAGAGCTGGATAGCACAGGAAAATTGAGCTGTATTAAACCATAATCCGGTTAGCGACGGCTGGGTGTAATCTCACTCATTAATAACATACTCCCGGTCTAATCTACAAACCATCAAAAGAGAGAAAATTTTCCACGGGGGAGTTCAGTTGCTTTCAGCGAATTTATGAAGATTCTTGATGCCTCATTTTCACAGGCATCAAACGTCAGACGGGTTGACAGTTTGACAGGCAGGGAAGAAAAAAAAAACCCACACACACTGGAATTACAAATATCCCCGAATCCTGATTCCCAGTAATTAGTGGGGATAAACAAACAAATAAATCACTGAAAAGTGAAGGGTTATCCTTGCGAAGGACTTAGAGGAAACACAATTTTCTTACTTTTCAACATTTATATCCCTGTTTTTAGTGGCAAAAATAGGCAACAGCTATGAATGTAACTGTCACAAGTAATCAAGGCAAGTAGGTATTCAGGGAAAGTAGATTTTGCATAATTATAAAACAGCTTAACATTTGTAACCTCATGTAGCATGACATGACATTTCTTTGGGACATGTACTGTGTATCCACACACACACACACACACACACACACACACACACACACATTTTTTAATCTTTCCCTCTCTCTTTCTCCCTCTGCAAATGTCTCTCACACCTGTTCACACACCTATTTATGCATGTGTACTTTCACCTTGCTACCTGACTCTCCGACCTATATGTGTCTGGTAATCCCATATATAACACAACAACAAGTCCCCATTTTTACGCATAGTCTCTGAAGGTGATGCGCTCTGATTTCAATTTTATTCCTCTGTCACAAATTGAACTTGTCCATGTAATACAACAGCAAGGACACACTCTGGCACGGGCACACAAAAAAACACTGTCACAGTCACATTCTCTTTTGCTCTTACACAGGCTGGTGCACGGACACACACAAACACAAATTGGGCTTGTCTGTAACAAAAGCGGTCCAGATGCAAGCAGCACAAGCCGCTTGGTTGGCTGTGGGCATTAGGAAATCCAATATGGACGTGTTAAATGAACGCTAGCAGAGACGGAGAGAGCAAGCGAGCGGCGGTGCAGAGGGGAGGGGGGGAGCGAGGGACACAGACAGGAAGGCAGGCAGCTTGTTGATTACTCTGGTGTTTAACATTAGGAAATGCCAGAATGGAAATGGTGCTCATATCACCCTGTCAATTGCCTTGTTAGCAACAGCCAGAGAGAGTGAGAACAGGTGACTGGGTAGAAAAAAATCAGCTTTCTGAAGTGGTTGGTTTAAATTTCCATTTGTCTCAGCAGGGTTTGGCAGGTAGGGGGTTTGAAAGTGGTTATAATATGAAAAACTCTATGGCATAGCCTTCAGTGCACACAGACTCTCACACACATATCACCATCCACACAGAAATATACACAAACCCACACGCACATATCCCCACAAACAACACGCACATATACCCCCAACTGGGCACACAATCTATCCCTCACACACTTCAGTGTGCAGTCCCTCCATCACTGTCTTGCCAATCTCTGGACTCAATTCCCTGCAGTTCATTCCGCTGTGACACCTGTTGGTGAGGAGATGTGAATTGAGCATCGGAACATTCCACAATGAGAAGAGAGAAAAGAGATAACCACCGATTGCGAGCGGAGAAGGAAACGTCTGAGCGTCTGTGGTCATGATGAGGTCACTGAATACCTGCCAAAGCAAATCTACAAGACTCAATGTACCGGAGGTAGCAGGGCACTCCAGGTTTAATGGATGTGTAAAAATGGATTCAGTGTAACTCTTTGGTAACTCACAATGGCAAATGCGCTGTGAATGAAAGTGCTTCAAAATGGTGGACTGAGTTGAGGATTTCTGTGGTGTAATGAAAGCTTAAAACACAATTTTGTGTGTGGGTGTGAAAACACAAAATGAACCACGTGTTTGAACCAGATTAATGTAAAAAAAAAAGAAAAAAAATACACTCAGCTGCAAGTTTATTAGGTACACCTACAGTAACTAAAACTAATGTAGTCTAATACAACAGTCCTGCAGAAAATCATAAAGATAATAATATTCAGTTTTTGTTGAACTTGTTTTAGAGTGGTGTTGATTCAACTTTATGATCATTTTGGAGGCTGCGGATTGTGGTGCTGTTGAATAGAATTGCGTTACTGACAGGCTATTATTTTGTCCACCCCATTTATATCAATGAGGCTAAATAACAGAAACACCTCTCTGTATAATGCAAAATGGTTCAACAGCACCACAAACTACATCCTCCAAGAGCTAGGATTTATGGAAGGGAGGATTTATTGCAGGACTGTTGTATTAGACTGCATTAGTTTTAGCTAGGTGTACCAAATTAACTGACAAATGAGTGAAAGTCTTAGTAAAGGGGTAATTTAGAGAGCAGATACATTTTTAGTTGGGATATATTGTATGTTACATGGTTTGAAAAAACACATTTTAACTAATTCATTCAGAAATAATGAATGAGACCCACTGTGCCTTCGCCTAATATTTCACCTCGAACTGCTCCAGGTGCTGCTGAATATCACTTAACAGGAGAGTTTGATATAATGGGCTTCTGCACAATTTTAAATGTGTGAAGATGACTTTTCAACTTATTCTGGATGAAAAGAGGTGAAAATGTACAAAACACAGCTACAACTTAATGATGACATGCAGTCTTTTACATAACCATTCCAACTCTCTGGGAAGAACTGATTTCTATTACATTGCTGGATTATGACCTTTATCAAAGGTCAAATACCTCATCAAAGGCCTTGAGGGACACATGTTCATAAACATCACAAGGACAGTGGTCTATAATAATGATAACATGGTTGAACACAAGCTGCCCCATGGGCTGTCTTCCTATGACAAACCTTAGTTCCTACTTGCCCTCTGGAGGTAAAGTCAGAGTCTGGAGCAGCAGTAATAAATGTCCCCGGCATTGGTAGCTATGACTGGGAAGGGACACTAATAGCCCCTTAAGTAATAATCATGCCATCGGGATAGAACCTCCAAACCTCAAGGGGGCGGTAATCATGTTGACTTCAGAGTAATTATGATATGGCCATTACTTTTCTCCGCTAGACACAAGCGGCCTTAGTCATCAAAGCAAGTGTTTGCTTCTGCTTTTTCTTTTTCCTCATCATTCCTCTGGTCACTTCCCTGTTATCTTTTGTGCTCTTTTTTATCTTTGAAAACTGGTTCAACTTTCCGCTCAATGATTCCTTTGACATACGGAGACTGGCACGCACAGACAAAATAAAAAGAAAAAGAAAATACAGACAGACAAACAGAAAGACACACGACACACACTGCCAATGAGGTAAACACAGTCCGATAATTATGAATGTGGTTTGCTGTGGATGTGACACCTGTGTCCCGCCTCCTGTGTCTCTTTGGATTGGACAGCTGTGCTAACAGTACTACTGTGCCAGAATGCACACAAACACACACAAACACACACACACACACAGAGTCTAGAAAAGCATGCACACATAAAGAACACAGCAAATAGATATAGAGAAACAATATACAGTATAAAGACACTTGAATGAAAATTCTAATTTCTCAACAGAAGTCATTTCTATATCTTATTAGTTATTTTCTAATATCCAGATCACTGGAAATGATTCAGGCCTTAAAGCTGACTGGTTTGACTGGCCTGCATGAATTGTCTTCCTGTACTGCGTGCACAGAAAACACACACAACCTGAATGGAGAGAGGACCCATTCCTATTCAAATTATAATAAATGAATAGTGATTTAGCCAAGCACATGCACACATGTTTTTGTATTCTTTTTGTATTCTTGACAATGTACCATTTCATCAAAACTTTCACGTCTATTATTATACTTCATGTGTTAACATGCATTTAGGAGCGAACAGTAAAACAGTAAAAGCTCTTGGTTGAGATCATTTCCCCAAACCATATTGCTAACTCTTGATTAAATCTGCAGCTGCATCATCACCTGTCGCACAACAGATTGTTCTTAAGAGCTTGAATACGCTCACATAATGGCGTGTATCCTTCCACTGAATATTATATTTTGCTTGGTATTGCCATGCCTATATTTTTTGTTATTCATTTGCTTTCACAGAAAACAACAGATGCGAGATGTGAAAATAAAATGTCAAACAAAATCTAGCTTACAGTACATTGTCCCTTAAAATTGAACTGCTTGACATATGGTTTCCCATTGCTAGATCCAGACACGCACAGTCCTATTTAGACAAGAAAAGAATTGCTTTTTGAATTGAATTTGTAAGTGCATTTCACACGCCCAGTTAGGCTATAATTTATTACACCAGATGCCAGCCGTTCAACTATGTAGTGTTCCCATTGCCTAGGCATGTTGGATCACATTAAAAATGTCACAGATTTTCATGTGAAGGGCTGCCATGGTTTGAATTTTCTATGACTGTAGTTGTGTAGAGTTATGCAGAGTTATCTATATTCAGGGTCACATAAGCATGAGGAGTGTTAGAGATATGAAATAAAAGAAATGCTATGCACTCATTGAATCCCTACATGCTCCAGTGGTGCTGTGTTCTCTAACTGAACCTGACCTTTGATGGCTGATACACATACTTTTTTTATGACAGTGGAGCAAAGAAAGTACCTAATGTTATATTCTATACATGTGCAAATACGTAATACTAATATATATCCATTACTTATAAAAACTCACTATGTTACGTGCTACGTGCTCCTATGCCTGGGTCAAAAGTCATAACAGTTTTTTTTCAGCTTGTTTAAAAGACCAGGTTTTTCATTATCAGGACAACTCAGATCAACTCACTAAAGTGAGGGGCTCCATTCAGTTATAAACATTTAACTGTGGTTGATATTTCGGACATCCTGAAACCTTTCCATCTAGCCCAGAAGTAAGATGACACCAGATTAGTTTACCTGCTCAACAGTAACCTACATGTTTTCATATGTAATTACCTTCATCACTACATGTATTTAATAAATCTGGAAACTCTGGAAACTTATATCTATATACCAAGTTCTTTCTTAGTTAATCACCTGTGTTCATGCGCTTTCACACACATAACGTTGCAATGGGCAGCTGAAACACTATTAGAATATTAAGCATATTTAAGCACCATTGCTGATGTGATATGCATGTCCACAATGGTGAACTCCAAACGAACTTTCCTTTCACCTAAACTTGCTAATGTTATGTTCACCTTGATATACTAGTGCAGCACTAAGTATTTATGACACACGCTTTATGTACACGCTATATCAACAATACTAGGATATTGCAGCCATGCCGGCAGCTCTGTGAGGCTGTTTTTAGGCACATCAGTGCTTTGAGCAAAATGCTTACGTCAGCATGCTAACATGCTCACAACGTCAGCATGTTAGCACTCATGTTAAGCAGGTATAATGTTTACCATCTTGGTTTAGCATGTTAGCATGCTAACATTTCCTAATTAGCACTCAACATAGAGTGCAGGTGAGACTGATGGGGATGTCATCAGCACTGGATGTATTTGGTCATTAACCAAAGTATTTTGACCTGATGATGGCGCTAGATGAAAAGACGGGGATCACTAAAGTCATTAGGAGTCATCCTCTAGGCAACATGGATATCTGTACCAAATTGCATGGCAATCCATCAAATAGTTATTTAGATATTTCATTCTGGACCGGCCATCTGACAGACTGACATTGCCATCCCGAGCCTAGCATTTAACCTAAAAAAAAACCACTGTTTAAAAGAAAATGCCAAAGCAGTGTGTCTCAGCACTGAACAACTGAAAGTTATACCTCAACAAATTATTTAAAGTGCACTCTGAAAACTACGTTACTTACTTGAACCCTCAATAGCTCCCATAGAGCACCATACCCTCTTTGCAGTGCTTCCAGGGAGAGCTTGGCAAAGTCAAAAATCAAAATTAAAAGCAAGTACAATTCTTTATCTGAAGACTGTGCTTTTGATAATAAGAACTTTATTAACTATTTTGCGTCAATTCTCCTTCAATGTAAGGTCGAGTAAAGTGGATTTGAAGACTACTGAGGAAATCTGAACCTGAAGAAGTTGAGAGAAAACAGAAACAGACTCAAGAAAAGAAAGTAGTTATTAGTGATGAAAACAAGCATTTGATTTTTGAGAGGGACTGAAGAAAAATAGCAAGCCCCTTGAAGTATATAACTAGAGAATCCAGCACATGAATGTTGAGTTAAAGAACATTTTGAATATACTTCTCTTTGAGACTGTAGACAGACAAACAGGAAATCTCACTTCAGACCATTTGGCAACATAAATCAACTGGTGGGACACGCACCTGTACCTGTGTCCTCACACTCACTTGAAGACACATCTAATCCCTCAAAAGCCATAAATCCACAGCAAAAGTCAGGTACCTATCCCCAAAGTTTTAAAACAGCTTCCACGATGAATGATTTAGGAGACAAAACTTCTCTTTTAGGACTACAATAAAACCCAAGTGTCATTTCCATCAAGCAGCCTGGTTGGAGACTGACAGTCTCCCTACTCCATTAAGCATCATAAAGTACATCACTTTAATGCAGACTTTTCCTGACACTATCCCTGAGTCTGTATCTTTATCTTTGTCTCCTCCTCAGGCCTCCTGTAGCCTTTCTGTCTGCCTCTGTTTCTGCAGCATGTCATTTAAAAGACTTTACCATTACAATAAAGCAATTAGCACTTTGTATAAGTTTTGCAAGTCAGCTGTCGGGAGAATGTAAGTTTGTTGATGTTGAAATAGCAAAAATTATTTACCTACTGCATGAATTTAACAACACAAAATGTGTTCTGAGCATGAAATACTACTACAACAGGACAAGCAAAAGTAGAACCAGAAGATGATTTAACATTAAAAGTACTGAACGTAGTAAAACGTAAGAGCATTAAGCTACATTTAGCTTGATAATCTGGGTTCAATTTGTAGCTCTGAGGATGGTGAATGAAGTTTTCATTTTATAGTAAAAGTTTGTTCCTGGGGAATTTTGGGAAATACGCCTCTTAGCATTTTGGTCGTGATTTAGATTAGAAGTTCAATACCACTCATATGCACCGTTAAATATGAAGCTAGAGCCAGCAGCTGGTTAGCGTAGCTCAGCACAAAGACTGGAAACAGAGTGAAAGCTAGCCTGGCTCTGTCTAAAGGTAAAAATCTGCCACCACCTCTAAAACTCACAAACTATGTTATATATGTGGATTGTTTAATATGTACAAAAACTGAAGTACAAAACTGACAAATTCAGAAGGAAATTCCTGTTTTATGAGGTGTGTTGGACTATTTCTTGGCTGGGAGTAGTTGCTAGGGAACCAGCAGAGGCTTGCTGTTTCCGGCCTCTGCGCTAAACTATGCTAACCGGCTGCTGGCACTAGCCTTATATTTAATGGACAGATAGACAGAAATCAAATAAGCGTATTTCCCAAAATGTTGAACTAATGCTTTAAAGCATGTAGCATGTGAGAAAAGGGCCATGTCATCTTTAATTTGAATCAGGCAGAGGTCCTGTACCACAAGTCATTCCTTTGTCTCTTCATACCAGTATGTAGGCTACAGTCGCTGTCTAGTGTTGACTACCTAATGAAGTTAAAATATCTTGAAAAAGCAATTTAAGCCATGCTAATCTTAAAGCCACTATGTGTAGAAAGTTTTTGTGATTATTGCGTCTTTGAAATTATTCAGATGGTTTTTGTTTATAAAAAAAAAAAAGAGTCAGTCACAGTTAAAACTGTTGCAGTCTAAATTCTGTGTTGTGTTCAGTCCTTTTTTGATTCTGCCACTGGGGGTGCCAAAGTGGCATTTAAAAAAGCTGCTTGACTTGCTAAGCATTAGCTATAACTTTTTCACACGACAAACAAGTGAAAGTAGCTGGTCTATGCTAGTCTAATTCATACTGTCCCAGAGGAATTCTAATGCTCACCTAAAGCTGTAGCCTTATTATTAGTGACTTGAATGTGATACTTCTAATAAACCCCATAAAGATGACAAATAACAATCTGGAATAATGACATGGGTGGTTTATTTTTTATTAAGAATAACCCTAACCCCAAAACACACATCACTGCATTGATAATACCCACTTACAGTACTTTCTCTCTCTCTCTCTATCTCTCTCACACACACACACTAATGCATAAACAGACTCCCTTCTTGTCTGGTGCCCTGTGGCTGGATTCCAGATTCCTTCCCTGACAGTGACAGCAGGGACAAGGAGAGTGGTATGTGGTTTTGTCTCACACTGGGCCAACCTCCAAAGATAGAGAGCAATTAATTAAAGTGGATCACACTCCTGGTCTGCCCTGCTATCATGCATGTGTATGTAAATGGCCAGATGCTCTATTTACAGTTGTTAGCAAACCAGCCATGTTATTAAGCACATTCACACTGAAAATAATTGTGGTACACAGGACAAATGTGTACTTTATTCTGGCAACCAAGAAGTTGCCTCAGCATAATTGCTTACAAATAAAACTATTGCACGCAGGAAAATGCCAGGGGATTGGTTACATTTTCAATCCACAGTGCTGTGAATGATCCCTATTTGACCCTTCAGTTTACTATTAGAATCTGTAGATCTTAATGATTATATCAACAGAACCGATCAGTGGAGTAAAAAGGGGGGAGAAGAAGGAGAGGAGAAAGGGAAACGGTCAATGAGTAGATGGCATGAAAGAGCAAGGGCAGGGTCTGAAGAAGTGAGAAGAAAAGCTTCAAGGTGGGAGGGATCAAAGGATTAGACCCTATAATCGGATTAATTGATTGAAATAATTCTGGTCCCAGTCTTTGTTAATCTGCAATGTCTCTATGATGTTTACTGATGGCAGAATCTGTCGATCTATTGATTGCTGTGATGCATTTGCATTTTAGTGATATACTGTAAAAAACATTTAAAAAACCCTCTCTAATGTTAAGTTGACCTTTTATGCATCTGTATTCTGTATCTCCATCTATTTCACCATCGCCTCCCCTTTACCTATTTCCCACTTTTGACTGAAGTGGATATGATACAGTAGATGTAATCAATAAATTTAAGGACACACTCGAGGATTACAGATTTGCTCATCTGACAGCTGGAGGGGAAATGCTTGGTGTGAACTGATTGTCAGCACAGATTATCTGGTAATGTGAGGATTTTATAGATTCAATCCTAACCACCAATCAATTTGCAGGCTGATATGAGCCATCCTGATAATATCAAGTGTTTTATATTTAAAGCACAACCCCAACACTGGTCCTATAGTATGCGATAATATGTATCAGGAGCAAGATCGGCCAAAACTTAATGTGATGTTTGTGCAGAGCAGAAGTGGAGAAACTGTCTATTGTTGATATGCGTGCATGGCGGTCACCTTGACACACTTGTTTCTTTGAGATTCACTCCTGGTGTTTCAGAGGTCAGGAGTTAACAGTGACACTCTGGGCCTTGCCTGATTTTCAACTGATAGTTATTGCAAGATACAGATTTGAGTGACATCTTCTGTCAAGATGGAGTGAAAATTTAAATCTTCTAATTTGTTCCCAAGATTACACCTGTGTTTACGTAGTCTGTCTGTATCAGAGAAAGTACAGATGCTGTAAATATTTGCTCACACCTCCTCTATTTCTCACAGCATAGCAAACACCGGGAATGTAAACTGTTTGGCAGATGGCTACATCAAAATTCAGAGCAAAGACATTCCTGTTTTTTCAATAAAATTTCTCAGCAATCAACATGATGTATCAAAGTAGGGTACCAGAAAGTTTATGCTAAATTCAGTTTTGAAATGACTGAAAATGTAAAAGTGATTCTGGGTCTAATGTGTATTGATTTGCTCATTTGTTTGTGATGCATTGTATGCATGGTTACATAAAGCTTTCTTCTGAATTGTATTCCCTTGTATTGTAGTTGGCAAAGGTTCCCTACATACACAAGGGATATGATAAAAAAAGAAAAACAGCCATTCCTCAGACTTGGAATAGCTAGATATATTTGATGCATGTCTTTGTTTGCAAACCAATTTCCCCAAAACCAAAGTGCTACCGAAGAAAACAGAAACCATTTCCCTCCAAGTGGTGTTCCATGGATTTACGAGAGGAGCAGAGCAATTTATAGCTCGGCATGACAAAAGGAGAAATGGGTCTGTATCAGCACACAGCTTTACACGTTTGATGGAGTTGAGAACGTAAAGAGTTTGGATTGTGAATATTCCTTCCAGGGATACACAGAGAGCAATGTAGTTATCTGTCTGGCAGACCACCGGGTGGATATCAACTCCCTAGTTTTATCATCTCTGGTGCATCTTGTCTTGAGGCAGTCCCCCCCCCACCTTTAAAGTTCTGTCGTCGTTCCGAGCCGGAATTGTCTGTGGCCGATGGAAGAGCCTCTATCTGACCCAGATCATCGGAATGAGTTTTCTCACTGCAAGCATTCTGGAGACAATTCCCTGGCCGAGGAATGGAAATAAACCATTGGCTGAAGCATCAGATAAGAGAAGAACAATCAGTCATTGTATGTGTGTAAACATGCATTTGTGTGTGTATTTGTGTGTGTGTGTGTGCATGTGCATTCGTTTGAGCTCGCTTGTACATGCAGACCTACATGCAAGTGCCAATATGCGTGCATTTGTCGGTGTGTGATGGAGTACCACAGATCCTATCAGTCTAATACCTCTGTTGGGCCTTTGACTAGGCTGAGTGCATCGCCATGGTAATTCTGCCCTCAGTATGTTTGTCCTCCTTGCAACTGAGGGACAGAAAAAATAACAAAGGAAAGGAAGGGAAAAGGGGATAAGAGAAAGGCATGCGTGCACACAGTAGGGGGGAATTAATACTGAGAGCATGTTCATGTTATCGGATGTTGTGGAAAGCAGGTGATCAAGCCCAGGGGAGTCGGTGGGAGTCCAAGCGGATTGTGTTGTGTATGTATGTGTGTGTGTGTGTGTGTGTGTGTGTGTGTGTGTGTGTGTGTGTGTGTGTGTGTGTGTGTGTGTGTGTGTTTTATCAGTGCTGGGAAACCTGGTAAAGTGAGTGTGTGGATTGTACGATCATTATGTTCAACTTCAACTTCAACACATGCTGAGTGGAAACTATTTCCCACTAGGCACGGGAAAACACACACAAACACTCACACAAAGCCCAAATTCAGCTGTGGTGGAAGGTAAATGTTGAAATATTAGTTGTAATATTGTATCGTTAAACCAAAATACAGATTTGCCACACTATCTTTCCCAACCTGGAGTTTTAGCTCCACGAGGACTGCAGAGTACGAATAGCACATGCACATGATTTCTGGATAAAAACTTCCTTCAAACTCTTTTCTCTTGCTGCCTGTTGGCAAGCTAAGTGAGATGCACATTCCAAGTGAAGTTTCCAAGAATGGCTTCAAAGTTTATGTTTGGATGTCGGCTCCAACGCCTGAGAGACTGACTGTAAAATGGTGAAATATGTCAGGTATAAATTACTTAACACCTGTGTCTTTAAAGGGCCAGTCAACCCAAATCACCAAAAATATATGTATTTTCCCCACTTGGCCCTTGTGGCACCTAGCCGCACAGACAGTTTTAATTTTGTGTGACAAGGTTTTGATATATCTGCCTATTGTGCCAAAATCCCAGTACAATACAGGAGAACTGAATTTTGTTTGTGCAGCTCAAAGCACTGAAAAATTACCTTTGAAAACCTCAACAGTAGTGTGTCAGAAACAATGTCCTCTGTACTCTTGATAATCCACAGACTTTGAAAGTAGTTCCAATGAATACTGTTGACAGCAAAATCGGAGATTTCAAAATATTGGTGCAAAAAGCTAAAATGAGCTTCATAAAATATCTTTTTTATATCTTATTTGGGTGAACCAACCCTTTAATACTGTGACTAATGATCAATTCAGGTTGTAAAATGTCAGAACTCTGTATCACAGAGGCATTCACGCAGCACCCCAGATTGTCAGCACAGTGACGTAGTTGTGCCTTTATCAAAAGCTAAAGCAGTGGGCGTCGTTGTTGGCACGGAACATGTAACTGCAACATCCACTGTTTGATTCCAGCTGGAGGCTTTTACTGCATATCATCGCCTTCTGTTTCCATTTACCCTTTTACTAGTCCATCCATCCTCTCAAATACTTATCCTGCTCAGGGTTATTTTTGCTAATGTACCTGAATTTTGTATCTGCAGAATTACCACAAGAGGCTTTTGGATGTGCCGCCTCCTCTCCCATCCAGATCGTTCTGAGCTGAATGGATAATGTGTGAATGACATTACAAACTATGAATTTTGAATTGAAACAGTCATTGAAGCCAAGCCCTTATCATGTAGACACAAGAACAGAGCTACTCCTGAAAAGAGACACTTACACAGAAGAGCTCTCAATCTACCCAAAAGCACATGCAGATATAATATAGGTGCAATTTAGAGAAGCATATCATTGATGTCATTAAAAAATCTTGTTTCTCCCATTTACCCATTTTGTAAGAGACAGGAGTTCATGCCCACACAAATGTCATGGGAAATATCAGCTGTGGGAGTTGGGAGTTGGTTGATAGGATGGGTTTTCAGTGGAGAAGTGGACTATATTAAATAAATATTGTAATGATTTGATTACGTTGTCTTTTGAACACTAACAAAGTAACAAGACTAAGACTCTACAGCCACACTAGCGGCCCCTGTGAGGCTATAGCCTACATAGGTACAGCGGTGCTTTGAGCTAAACGCTAACATCAGCATGCTAACATGCTTACAATGACAATGCGAAGATGCTGATGTTTACCATGTTCACCATCAAAGTTTAGCATGCTAAAATTAGCACTAAGCACAAAGTAAAGCGAAGGCTGATGAAAACTAACTAGTTGGATCATAGTGGATGACCAAAGTGACTGCAATTCATCCTGAGGGTAACACAAATGTCTGTGCCAAATTTCATAGCAATCCATCCAATATTTGTCTAGATATTTCACTCAAAACCACAAATGTCAAGCTCATGGTCACATAAGTCATTAGGATTCACCCTGTGGCAATTATGGATACCAAATTTCTTGGCAAGTCTGGTCTAAAGTGGTGACCCAACCAACTGACCCAAGAGCAATGCCGCAAGCATGGTTAAAAACCAAACATCTGCTATGGTGTTAACTATACTATGTTACATGTTGTTTTTTCACCTATTTTGGAAAGAAAAACACCCAACATTCCAAGTCGGCCGTGTTAATTTTACAAACCATATGTCTTTTTATGCAGTCAACTGTAGCCAGCTACATGTACAGATGTTGAGATTAACTGTGGGCTGACTAGTGCAGATGTGTGTGCACTGTAATTCAGACATCAAACTGACAGCTTGGCAGCTCTAGGCGCTCAACCAACTGTGCTGAGCTGTCACAGGTTCAGGCCTGGCTGCCTCGATGCAGCATACACAAGTGACGTAAAAAAAACAAAAAACAAGGAGCTGCTACAAGTGAACAAATCTGATCTGTCTCCAGATATGTCTCCTAAAAGTGCGGGTTCAATTATTGAAATGTAAGCATGTGTGAAAGACACGTCAAGATGTTCCATGTCAAGGATTTAAATGCTTATATGTTATACCCACTGATCTGTGTGTGTGTGTGTGTGTGTGTGTGTGTGTGTGTGTGAGCACATCTCTGTGTCTATTTATAACAACTATTGCTATTGTACATTCACCACCATGACAGTTAAATATGCAGAAAACGTGTCAGGATTTAATTGTTCACACTGTGACGCTCCCATCTTCAAGCTGATTTGACTCCACTTTAGCAGTGAAAAGTTCTTCAATGGGAATTCTATATGACAGCCTCATCTATTTGCTATAATGATCAAGTCTGATGGTTCAGAAGTTGTCATTTAATCATAAATGTTTCTCTCTGAATGCTTTACTAATAATAAATTCACAAAATGAATTGTCTTTCTTTCAGGGTTAGGAATGACGGGTTTGAGGCAATATATCAAAATGCATTGATCCAAATGGACAGGCATGCAAGAAAGTACATTGCCTCTGTAGGTTGTTGTTGTGTGCCCGTGCACATGGCTGTAGTGGATGATACTGTCATCTGTTATTGTATGTCAGTGAAACTCCTAGAGGCAAATGGACTTGGATGGATGGCCTTTTGGTGGCCGTCCTGTCAAGCAACACAAAGGTTATTTCTGTCATGATGATGAGACGAAAATGACACAAACTGACAGATTTACATAACGGCCACATTCACATTTTTTGTTGAATGCTTACACTCTCATCCTCTCCTGTCTATGTATCTAAAACATGCAAACAACATACATAAAATATACATACAACAATGTAAACGGGTCTGTCTCCCGTGAGGGCAAAGCTCATTTTAGTCGGATGCAGGTGGCCACTGTAACTTCGATCAAAATACACATCATTATAGACTATTTTAGTATATTGAAGAACTGTGTTTACATGGTGACATGGTTTAAAGGGAGATATAATACATGGAATATAATACATGGAATAGAATCTCAGAAGAGCAATGTACTTTAGGCTAAATGTAAATTACTATTGTTCCCATCTTAAAGAACAGTAAAAAAAACAACAAAAAAACAAGAACCCAAAAAAACAAACTAAAAAAAAATAAAAGACCAGTTTGCATTTCGGGCAGAACACATCTTGACTGCTAATCCAAATATAACATAATCATCCTTTTCTGATTTAAAATCTTCCAGAATTTAACTCGATTTACAATCATGTGCACAGTTACTGTATGCATGTTACCAATGCGGAGAACACTGTAGCATCCTCGGTTTACACACCAGGAGGCTCTGTCACATCGGGCATACTAACAAACACTAACAAGCAATAAACAAAGTTAAACAAAGTGTAGAGATAGATCTGTTTGTTGCACTGATTACATGGCTCTTAAATCAACACAGTCATCAGATTCAGACTGTTCTGCATTGAAAACTAAACTGACTCTCAAAAAGCTGCCTATGTAAATGCTTCCTGAAAGTGTCTGTTGGCCATAATCACATTTGGCATCCTGCAAATCTCAAGTTATTGAGTAACTGCCAGGTGATGCAGCTGCATTCATTTGCCTATACCGTACTACAGCCCCATTATATTACAACAATATTACTTGTGCTATATTTCCATTGGTTTCTTTTTGTGAATCTAATCCCATATGCTCTGGCCTCTCTGGTAAATGTGTCTGCTTTTAAATGCCAGAGATCCATCACTGACAAAAGGCCTCAAACTATACATAAAGATTTATTGCATTAAAAGAATGATAATTGAGGTCAAGGTAGCAGTCCTTCACACCAAGCCTCTAGGTTAAATAGCATTGCAAATAAATGTTAGGTTTTTAGATCTGTTCAGAGTTAGAAATAAGTGGATTTTACATCATTTGGAAACTCCACATCCACCAGGTCTACCTGTAAAGTTTCTCTCACTGTCTCTGTCTGTCTCTTTCCCACAGACATAATTCTACTCATCTCTGTGGGTCTTTCGCCCTTTCTCCAGCCAACACACATATACACACACACGCACAGAGCCCTACCTTGAGGGTGTGTGATGCATGCAGTCAGGCCTGATAAATGGAAGTGTCTAGGAAGAGGAATGAGTTGGTGCCTTGACCTCCCTCCTGGCATGGGCATCCTTCTCCAGACTGCCTTATCACCAGACAAATGGCCACAATGGTACACACATCACTCCCTAAAAAACGTGCACTTCTAAAGTAGCCCACCAAGTATTCAAGCCATCAACCTAAAAAAAAAAATGTCCAAGATCATACACAAAGGACATGCTGCTCTCACTTCTTAAAGGATTTCACCAAAAACAACTTTAGATTAATGGTCTAAACCAGTCCAGTGCCAGCAGTTCTTTTTTTTTGAGGTGATTCGAACTGTAGGAACATCCATTTTCAATTATTCCATTCAAGTATACAGCATGAGGCTTTAAGGGAAAAGTTTTTCAATTACAGGATTCTTAAGAAAACTAACTCCCTTGGATTGGTTTATTTAAAAGTGAATTAACCGTAATCCTGCAGAGCACTTCCTAAACATTTACACTCATAGTGGCAGAGACGTTAACACTTAGATCAAAACATTAAATGCTCATACAATTCATATATAAATCACAACTGGAAAAATTGTCATTTCATGGGATTATATACATACAAATTGAAAGTTGAAGTTGAAAGTTTTCAATAGACGACAAATAAAAAAAACTGATTTTATTTTCTTCCTAACTGGCCCTATAGTACGCCATCATAAATTCAGAAGTGTTAGTGGAAGAAAAGGTTCACTCCATTGATTCATTCCTTCCAGTCAAAATATTGCAAACATATTGTGAATTTTAGTTCTCAACTCAAGATCTCTGCAGCATTTCCTACTTTGTGGTTTCCCTCCAGTTTTATCATTGTCCTGTCTGATTAACCCACAACTATCAACCATGATGGAATTACTCCCTAAAACAATAAGAAAATGGTCCAGATCACATTAATCACTGCTGAAATATACCATAATTATACTGATGGCTGGATTGCCATGAGCATGCTGTTGAGCCTCTGTGCCATTACAGTTCTCTTTCTCATAACATTTCCACTGACATTCAATTGTCCGCAAAGTAACAACTGACACAAGCAAAGATCAAGTACAATGAATGTGAAAAAATATATCCTCAAATGTCCTTTATGTGCGATTGTCTACAAGTAAGTGAGTGACAGAGGGAGCATGTGTGTGTGTATGTGTGAGTCTGAGAGAGAGAGTGAGAGAGAGATGGTATGGCTGGCACTTGGTTCACCTTTAAGATTTAATAATTCATCTCTCAAATGGATCAATAAAAAATAGTTCACTGAAATGCTGCTCTCCTTTCAGCACTTAAACTATTAGAGTGTGTGCGTGTTTGTGTGCGAGTGTGGACGTGCATTTGCAGTAAATATATGCGTGTGTGTGCTTCATGTGATGTAGTTCATTTGTATTTCTGTTATTCGTGTTCACATAGTACATATTAAATTACTAAACAGTGTGTATATGTGGGCATGCTTGCAAAGGTACAGACGTGTGTGTACTGACTGTGTACACACTGTGACTCCATATTTGAGGACTCCTCAATCGCAATCAGAATACTCAGTGTGCCACATTAAAAATATTTCCCCTAGCCAAAACTCAAATTTGGAAAGGTTCCATTGCTCTTCCCTGGCCTCATCAGTAAATTGAAGGAGGCCATATGAGGCATTATTATATAAACATTTGAGTGTGCGCGTGCGTGTGTGGGAGGGTGGGTGGGTGGTTGTGTTGGGCGGTTGGGGGGGGGGTAGTAGAGATAGGAGAGAATATATCTATTTCTGCTGCAAGGACAAATAAAATAAGAATTTTACGAAGCTCATCAAAACAAGATTGTCTGACCTATATTCTCTTGTTTTTTTGTGCCTCTGAAGATTTGTCTCTTCAGGTGAGTCAGCTGTTGTGGAGTCATTAGTTCTGATTGTGCTTTGCTTTGCATGAGAGAGAGAGAGAGAGAGAGAGAGAGAGAGCAAAGGAAGCAATGAACCAGTACAGTATCAGATTATAAGTGAGATAAAAGTAACCATGTAATTGCAGAGAAAGAAAATTGTCTATATTATTTAAACATACACCCTGTTTCTTTATGCATTGCGTCACCCACCGTGATGAAGAGTGATGAAAAGGATACAAAAAGAAAGCAAAAAAGGACAAATGATGTACATCATGACTCATTTTTGTAGCAACATGAACTGACGTGAAAAAGGCAGCGTTTTCTTCTTTTTGTTTCTACCTTTTTTGACAGAAATAAGGAGGAGAGAGGACAGCAAGGAAAGACGGCAAAGAAACACTGACAGATTATGACATATATTGATGGGGCTGAAACAATGTTATGACTGGACTGTACGCACTGTATCCAGCCCTGAACTTGTATTTAGATCTTGTTTTCCTTGACAGTCTCTCTCTTACAGTGATTTTTTTTTTTAAGTAGCCAAAAGGTATGCTTTTTTTCCAAGGACCACAAAAGATAATAGTCATATTCTGTAGAAATCAAATGGATGCTTAACTTTAAACAATGATTTAATTATAACTATGCTAATTTGACAGAAAATCCCACTGAATCATCATCTGTATGCAGGGAAAAGGGGGATGAGGAGAGAAAAGAAGAGAATAGACCATCTGATTTTATTTGACTAAATTCTGATAGAAATTAGCATCTATAAATCAAAAATTTCATTCACAGTTAGGGAAAGTTTATGTCTGTGCACACACAGATACAACAGTCAGTCAGCGGAGCAACAGACAATGTGTGAACCAGTCATGGGTTTTACTATTCCTAGTAAAGTATGCTCTATAAAGTTCTGTTGTTACTCATGTCCTCATAAAGCCAAGTTTTACTCCTGAGACACAAATACAGTATGCATAGTGTGAGACTTTCACACAAATACACACACCAATCAATTTACTGGTATGTCACTGTGTTGGCTATCTATGTCATTCTTTTTGTACGGTCATATACAGATCCTTGTAAACAGTCAATTTTCTTCCTGAATACACTGGGCCACTGGAGAACACACACACACACACACACACTCAGCAGAGTTCAGGTCACAGTGTGAACTAACGGGCCAATAAGTCATTTTTAAGTGTGGACAGTAAATTTCACTGGAGTTATGAGAGACAATGAAAATCCTTGCTTTCACGTGAAGTCAAAGTTCACAGTAGTTCCTCTCTGAGGCAGCCATTTAGCTCTCCTTACACGCAGTGTTTAGTTTAATGATGGGCTACAACTGACGATCATTTTCATTATTGATTTATCTATTGATCGGTTTGCTGATGATTCATCCCGTATTTAAAATGTCAGACAATAGTTAAAAAATGGCCATCACAGTTTCCCACAGACCAAAGTGTGACTAAATGTGACTACCAGTTCAAACGTCAAAGGCATTCAATCTACAGTCATATAAAACAGAGAAAAGAGACCAATCCTCATATCTGAGAGACTGAATCAAAGAATGTGGGGCATTTATACTTAATATTTGACTTTTTCTGACTCAAATCATCAATTACTTGACTAATCATTTCAGCTCTAGTTTAATGCAACTTATTGCACAAAGGAGGTAATACAGCACCTCAATATCTAAAGCTTTCATAAATATTCATTATGTTATTTTCAGTCCAAATGTTAACACTAACTACTTAGAGGTGAATTATCTGGAATCATTTCCCAAATCAACAGAGAGTATTCTTCTTTGTCTGGCATCTTAAAAATTATCCCTATAATTATTACTATCCCTGCAGGAAACTTGGCACTAATGCCACACTGTAGCAAGGTCTCAAATAGTTGTTGAGGCGGTTTAATAAACTTTTATGGCACAACCCAACGTTACCAAAAACTTTTGGAAAACCCTGTCGTTAGTTTGGGTCCCTGGATCTTACTTGGGTTCTGGCAGGGCAAAGAATGTTGATCTTTTTGGCACATTTTGAGCTTCGGCTGTGTTAATTTGGCTTTGACTTGGAATGGGTTCAAGCTTTTTAGACACAAGTCAGTCTATGCATACTGAGGTATTGAAAACATGTGCCAGTTCGTTAGCTCCTGGACTCAAATGCCCTCTGTTTTCATTTGTCATAACCAATCAGATCAACTTGTATCACATTTTCACTGTGTTCTGCACTATATATTGATGATCTGCTGCAAAGGTTTATATGACACATTTGTATTTTTTTTGTGAGAAATGAAATAGGTGCTTAAAAATAAAAATACTTTTGATCCATAATACACAAAGATATGTCATTGTCTACAGGAATGCAAGCATTTGCCCACCTTCAGGGTCCCTGACATGAAAAGCATGAAAAGCAGAGGGAGGAGAGCAGGAAGAAGGGAGGAGAGGAGCGGAAATGTTATGCCTTGTCATGGATGATATAATTCAACCCCAGCCAAGCAACCCTGTTATCTGTGACAAATCTGTCACATGGCACAACAAAATACACACATGCATGCACAAATGCACCAACAAAGCCTTAAGGATGATTTGTAAACTGTTTAAAAAATACACACATACACACATTCAAGGAAAGAGCCTACATAAATCCAATAACATTTTTTCCCAATCTATTACTCACACTAGAAGCTGAGAGGCCACATGGGCATTAGTGCGCATACACACAAACAGTCATAGAGATGAAACCTCACACACACATATATACTCACACAGGGGATGACAGAATAGCCTGGAGCTGTCATGGGAGAGTGAGCTGTCATTTGGAGAGGTGAGCCAGGGGACCAAGAGAAAGGGACCGAGCAGAAAGAAGAGAAAAGGTGAATGGCAGTGGGGGTAGAGAGCAAGAACTAAAAAACAAGTGATTGGGGGGAAATAAAACGCGAGAAAACACGATTTACTTGAACAATGGTACAGGTAGTTAGAGGAATTAGTCTGGAGAAAGAGCTGTGACTGGAGCTGAGGGAGATCAGAAGGAGAAGAGAAGTGAGGGGAGTAGGAAGAGATCAAGTTGGGAAAGAAACTACAATTGATAGGTAGAAAAGGGATACCTCAGCAAGACACTTCCCAACTGATATATACACTTGAGGATATCAGATATTCAGCTTGATGTATTGGCCTACTGCTGTGCCACAAAAGTTATGTATTGACATCCTGAAGAATGTGGAATGGACTACTAATTGAAGACCATACCCAAAAGGGAAACTATTTGTTTCAAAGGAAATTTACTTTGAAAATCAATATGTTGATCTGTGAAGTTGAAGTTTAAAATCTGTATGTAAAATATCAATATTTATTCAGGTTCTGGTGTGTGCATTTGTAAAACAGTGTTCAAATTGCTTGGTATTTGTGTGTGGGTTGGAACACGCATTTGTGAGTACCCAAAATTACGCACAAATCATTGTACACATTTGTAAATCTTATTTTTCATTTGTATATCATGGAATACACATTTGTGACCATATTGAGACTAGTTTCTCTCCATTTTAACATTAATGAGTATATTTTTCTCTTGAAAACAGAGCATTTGTTCTGAGTAGCAATTCAAACTCACATCATGGAGTTGAATTCTGTGCCACTAGAGAGCTCCAGAGCAACAACATTACACTTGCTGTTATGCATGACATTGCTTAATAATTATTCTTAGAAACTACGAGAATTTAACTACTTGACAACTGTCCTTGCTAGTGTTACGTGTTAGTCAGTATACTCGACTGCTACCTAGCTAGCCGCTAACTTCAAAATGGCATAAGTGACCAGATCATTTCACTAAGAAAGACCCACTACTGTGTTGGTCTTTTTCAACATCAAAATGACACAGTTGACTCTGTCTTATTAAAAATGGAGCATACGGATGCCGGCTGGCAGAGTTAACCAACATCTAAGAGTTTCATTTGGTTGTTTCTGGGGTCAGGGTGTCAGACAGATGTCAATCAATAATGGCGTGTGTGTACTGCACACGCCCACCCAGTCCTCAAACGAGGTCTAGTCAATAAGTCATAAGTGATGCATGTGTGTGTAGGGCCTTTAATTTACAGTGTCAGATTTTCAAGCATGAAAAATCAATCAATCAATGTCTTCCATGTGTCAGCAATTATAATCAATAATTTGATCATTGAAAAACTAAGCATTCATTTGCGGGTCATTATACTGTGGGTATATACAGGTTAAACAAGTAACAGTCAAACCAAGTCTTCTTTAAATCAGACTGAGACTTCACATCGAGCCGACGTGTTGACGCGCGGTTCTGCTCTGTTTCTGTGGTTCCAGGCTTTTACACCACCTCTCACAAGTTTGAAGTGTGCAACAGCATGGAACGTGCAGCGCTTGAACTTGAAAGTGGTTCAACTCCGGGGTGTGCAGCTACACTTTGACAATTTTCACTGTCCTCTGCAGTGGTGAAAGCAACAGTTACGGCAGATCTAATGGGTGTCGTACCTCTAGGAGAGCGCTAAAGATGCATTTTTGTCAGTGTGACAGAGATAACATTCAGCCAATGGAAGAGGACGCCGATTTCAAAAGATTAGAAAGGAAAACTGATAATGGGCATGTCTCCCTGATCTGAAGTGTGTGAATTTGTCTATACTGTATGTGTCTGCTTGGTTGTATGCCTGTAAACAGTATTTGTACTCGTGTATGTGCAGGAAAATGTGTGCGTGTGTGTGTGTGTGTGTGTGTGTGTGTGTGTGTGTACGCTATCTCATCTGTTATTCTGTGCTTAAATCTGCAATCTAGAATGACCTTTTGTTTATAAAAGCCGAGGGCCGTTGTGGATTTTTCACTTCAAATGATGGGTTGGACACAAAGCCTTAAGCAACTTACTGAGACAGAGTCCACAGTAGACTCTGTTTACTCACTGTAACTGTGAGAAAATACTGTGAGATTTTATGCAGTTTCTCTCTCTTTGTATGTGTGAATGGATGTGTGCGCAAAGCCCTTTGGAGACTGAACCAACAAATCTTGCTTTTCTATGCAAATTCTGCGCAGAGACTTACAACTAACACAAATACAAACAAATCTACCCTGGCAAAGATGAAGTAAAACTAAGTGTTAGATTAAAGTGAGGGAGAAAGAGGGACATCAAAGAGAAGATAAAAGAGGCGGACCTGTCTGTTTGAGCTTCACTGATTCTTCTGTTTCAGACGTGCAGAATGACTGCTTACAATATCATCCTTTCTGACTTATTGGCTCACCCATAAAATGATGTGCAAAACCAGGTATCTTTGTCTTTGTTAGTGTATAAATTAGGCTACATGTCCTCACATACCCTATTATTAGTACACTGGTATTAGAAATGTGTAGATGCTATCACTTATATTTGTATCTTCTTATGTATTTGACCCAGTGTATCTGCATATGGATACACCTGAAAATTGAATTTTATACGACAAAATGTTCATGAATCAAAATAAATGTTTATTTTGAGCTTCTACAACTGGATAAGCAACCCAATAAACTTGATCACCATACTAAACAGTCAATTACCAAATGCATGACCAATTACTCAACTACATGCAATGCTCTGCACATTAGGAATAATGTGTTTCATCATGGCATGCTGGTGTTGTGACTGGCCCAAACATTTTTTTTTATTGTAATAGAAGTAATGAAAACATGGACACATTTGTAATTAATTAGCCTAGCCGAGAACGTTGTCATTTGCAGCTGATTGTTTAACGTCCATCCAGTTTCTATACACTCTTTTATGGGAAGGAAGGTATAAAAAAATTATGTGGAGAAACACTGAAAGAAATGGATTTATAAAGGTTTTAACATGACAATATTATGTAACTGCAAGGTCTTCCAAAGTAATGGTAGTATGAGAAATACAAATCTAGTTTAAATAATTTTTATGATAATTCATCTTAAATGTACAAAGAGAATATTTAAAAACTACTTTTTGACGTGTAAGGTATGTATAGTTTATTACATATGGAAAATTATTGGGAAATTGTAGCTACTTTAAGAGCAAATGTAAAAAAAATATATAAATATATTTGGGAGAGTCAAAGAAAGAGCGAGACAGTCTGTTGTGGTCAAGCTCAGGGGTCAGCTGAAGGATTATTTGGTCAAATGACAACCTATTTGTTCTGTTGACAAGACTGAAGCTGCTCAACCAGCTGAAACCTTGATACAGCAGACAGCTGTATCGACACCGTATCACAGCACAGAGATGATGTTGAGAGGACGGGTGAGGAGGGGGAGAGGCATGAAAAGACAACGGGAAGGTGAGGAGGAAAGGATTCAAGAACTGTAAGGATAACAAATGTGGCATGGCTGGCGAGGAGAAGGAAGGCTTGTCTGAGTAATGGAGAGAGAGAGAGAGAGATTCAAAACATAAAGGCAAAGGGGAAAAAGGAAAATAACAAGTTGCCCGACAAGCAGACAGGATTGTATCTAAATGAGTGTTTCTTCCAGCCAGTAGTTTGTAGAAATCACTGTTACCTCCTTAACCCTGGCTGTCCTTTTAGCTAATTTCATCTCCTTTTAGTCTTTTCTCCTCTTATCGGCCCCTCCCCTTCCTATCCTTTCTTGTCAGGCCTTCTCATTTCCTTTTGCCTCATTTCTCCTCATCTCGGTGTGCTCTCATATTCTCTCCTCTTGAAGGTTTCAAGACGACATTGGTGCTGCTTATTCATTGGTGCCATCCTTCAGTGAACTGCATATATGACCTGACAGGAACTCGAACACTCACACACGTGATTCAGATGCACATTAACATACAAAGGCAGAAAGACTCAGACACACACCACAGGGCCAGAAGGAGCAAATAAGATGAATGACAAGTGACATGTGGTTATAAGAGGGGCTCTCGTGAATTTCAAAAGACCTTGTGGAGAGGACAGCGTGACCCTTCCTTGTACATCCTTTCCGTCATCAATCCTGCCGACATCCTACCATTGATATTCAGTTTCCCCACCCATGTGCAACTCATGATTAAAAGTAAGCAGTCTTACTTGGAAAAATGTGTGTGTTTGTGTCCATGTGTTCTTCATCATCATGTGTTTATTTGTGTCATGCTGTGATGACAATCAGCCTTGTAAATGGATACAGAGATTAAGATGTAGACTGAACCATTTTAAGGGGAGGTGGAAGTCATTTATCACACACACACATACACACAGTGATTTCAGTCTTTACCATTCATCAGCGGTAAATTGTGGGGCTGGTTCATTTTTGTTTTTATTCCTTTGTGTGTGTGCTAAGACATACCAATACCAAAGGTCATACCCAGTGACCTATTGTATTCTCTGTGCAAGCCAAAGATTTGTTTTTAATTAAAAATATACCATTATTTTACTCGTTTATTGGTATGACACATTGTTCATATAACATAGATAGACTCAGGGTTGGATTATGGGGATGGCAAGGGACATGAAGGCAACACAGAGGGCAAACTTCATATAAACAGAGGAGGACGGAAGGAGTGAAAACCGTGGCACATTAGCCAATCACAACTCAGCTTCAATAAATTGCAACTGACAATTTTACTGCTAAAACAAAACTAAAATCAAACGCAGCTCCTGCTTCAATCATTTATATATTTATCTATCATTCGTGGACTTTTACTGCAACAACTGTGGAAGCAATCAGTAAAATGCATTTTGATTGGCAGAAGGTTTCATCTGCCAACAATGGGCCAAATGTAAGAGATGCGGGTGGCACCTGGAGGCCTCACCATGTTCCACCTGGCTTCACCGTTAGATTTTAAACTGATATGATGATAAAAGGAAGCAGAAAACGTGCAGTATGAACAGACAGGAGCCAGGAATTGTAGCTAGAGGGAGTTCATATGTCATATCACATGTACCAAGTCAGTACATTGGTGCTGACTGAGTTGAAGCATATTTCCAGGTTTTTGAATCTAAGATTGAGATGTCTTGCTCTTTGTACTTGCACCTTTTAAAACTTTTATACCAATAACAGGGTACACTGTTTAGGTAGCATTGTGGGGAAGTAGCACTCACCCAAATATTTTCAGATATTTAAAACAAGCACCAATAATGGAATGTGTGACCATCTATCTAAGTACAAGAGGCCTCGACATGACTTGAATTACTAAGAGTAATTGCAAACCTGGAGAGAAGTGGTCTTCCTCTTTATGATATAAGTTACAGCATGTCATATCTTATACATCTTTATGCCTGTCATCCATTCAATTACTGTGTCTGTTGAAAATGTACACTAGATACTAGGTATACTATTCAGTTCCATAAATCAATTATTGGTATAAAAATGTTGGCAACATCTGACATTGACTCATAAACATGGATGCATTCTTGCATTGTGACTCTATCCTCCAGTGCAATGTATTAATAACTCTCTCTCTCTCACACACACACACACACACACACACACACAAGCTGGCATTCTGACTCCATCCCTGGGCACAACACATAAATCTTCCCTAATAACAGCGGTGGCATTTCAGCAACAATAGGGATTACACACAACCTCTGTCGAATGGTCTACCAGCCAGAACACACACACACACACACACACTCAAGATACACAATATGTTGCAAGTTCCTCAAGTTCCACTAGAGAAAGAGGGAGTCAGAGACAAAAGAGAGAGACAGAGAGAGAGAAAACTTTCCCTTGATTTCTCTTGTTTCCTCTTGTCAGACCATATTCACACAGTGCAGCCTCATATTGGCGTAACCTGTCAGGGTTTTATTATGTGATAATGCAGTCAAATGCATGGATTCATTTTGAATTTCTGACACCATGGTATATTTATGCAGTTGCATATGTATGTGTATACATAATCTATTCGGATCAAAATGGATCAGGCTGTATAGTGGAAACCAATCCATCAAGAACGCCGGGATCAGACTTGAAGTGGAGCATTTGGAACGTGGTGACAATAAACATGAGCGGTCAAATGATCACACAGGTTGTAAACAAGGCAACACTCTATTCAGATTATTTAAACCACTTCCTTTGGAGGTAAAACCACTTGTAAGCAAGCCCGTACTGTTGCTAATTATGCTTCTTTGCACAAGACAACTGTGTGCACACAAATAGGTCAAAGTTGAATCAGAATGTCTGTCTCTATGCTGTGGTGGACATAACCAACAGACCATTTGCTTTTTCACCTTTTTTCTCTTCTAAGTTTAACATATCTGTTGGCTGTATGATTGTCCAGCTGCTTGTGTTTGTTGCCCTGCTGGACTGATTTTTAGCAATGTTGCCACTTTAAGAGATCACAGTATTTGCTGAGTACGATGTGATCATCACCAATAGAACTGATGACCCAAGCCCCCTTAATACATTATTTAAATAACTGGAGTCAAACATTTGCTTATTATGGTATTGAGCAGCTATGAGCACTTTGTGCAGATGTTTCACAATAAAAGCCTTCCAAGGAAAGAATGGGATTATGCCCCATGGACTGTCACAACACTGTCAATGTGAAAAAGCATGAGAAATGAACACGGCAAATGGGACCCTCTCACAAAAATATAATAAAAACTACTGCATACCAGGAATAGTTTCAAACAAAGGCCTTTCTTCAGTTGAGGTAAATAAAAGCTATTGAGAATTTATATAATAATGTTCTACATGTATTTGCATTGTGTTTACTGTGATTATATATGATGTGTCCTGCAACAAGTCACATTTCCAAGTAGCTTTATGGGAAAGCAGAACATGAATTTACCACACACACACACACACACACACACACACACACCTACACACACACACACACACACACACACACACACTCACACGTGGCTGCATTTGAGTGTTCCTTACAGTCCTCAGACAGCTGGGTGCTCTTGATTTAACATCCCATGGGAACCTTTTACTCTCAAACAGCTCTGCTTGTTGATAACAGCACTCCAGCGAACACAGAGTAGCAGACGGAAGTTCATCTTCAAAATCAGCTGCCGGTAATTCAGCTGAAGTAGTACTTTAACATCAATTGATATCAGTAGATTGAGCGAGATTTGTGAGTCAATTTAGAAAAGGCCAGCTCCACTCACACTGACTAAAATGCTAACTTCACTTTTCTGGAACGTACAGTTTATGAATCAACAAACCTGAACACACAATTGCATTGATGAAAACTGCAAATGCACATTTTACTTTAGTCCTAAAGTGTCAACTGCACAGTCAGATACAGAATAACACCCCTGGAGCTAGCGGAGATGTCTTCCTTAAACCAACCTGTCCACCTGGCATGCTTAAACCAACTGTTGCCAGAATTTATGCTCATGAATGTGTTCTGCCCTGATATGCCCCCGCTGGGTCTGCTACGACAACAATGTGTCCCACACTAATGTACTAATGAGGAATTGTGAATGAGAGTTTCTGAAGCATCACCACAAATAATGGAAATTTGTCAGGTAGTTTGTGAGACTAGTCACACTATTCATCACTGTCATCCTATCTCAGTCTCCATCTGGCAGAGTTAAGAAATGAATACAAACTGTTGTGCTGCAGCAACTCTATAGTCACTTCACTTTTAGCCAATATATCAATTTCTGTGTCGCACTGCAAACTGCTGATGACACAGTTTAGATCACTACAATCTAGAGAGTAAAAACACAAATAAGTATGCTTCAGCTCAAATCATCGCTGACGTTAAATAATGTTTTTGTACATGGTTCTGGGCATTATTTCAAAGAGCCCACTATGTCTACTGTTACACTCACGTATTCTGCCCAACCACCTGTGAAGTGACAAAGGCCAAACCCGCAGAGAGACGTGCGCCTGTGCCATCAGTGAATCTAATTATCTGAGAGGAGAGTTAAGGTCAAGACTGAGACCAAACAACAATTAAAGTGAGATGTGTTTATTAGCTTATTGTACATTGTTCCTATTTGCAGTAATGTTAATGATTGTTCTGACACATTGCATACTAGATTACTGCTTTGGTGGACAGTTGGTAATTACAGCGTACTAATGATTATAGTTTGTTATAACTTGCATGCCATTACACTTTATAGGAAAATAATCAGGTGTTAAAGTCATAAACCCCATAACCTACTGCGGAGCCTGAAAGTCTTTTAACTGCTGTTTCTAATTGATCTGTCACTGTAGCACTTACAATTAGATGCCTCATCTTAAAAAAACCTGCGACGGTTAGAGTTACCGTACAGTCATTACTTAATGTGTGAGGCTCGGTAACAGGCAATGGAGATGCACAAAAGTGTCACTGCAGTCCAGAAGAGTGATTTCCACACACAACTCAACAACGACTCAAGACTCTCCCCTATAATTACAGCTATTGATAAGAAGCAGCAAGCACTTACTCATAATTACTGGTCTCTCTGCTAGGTAACAGCTGTTGGCCAGACAATGCCAGAATTTCAGAATGGAATTTGTGTAACTCAGAAACTGAGAAGAGAAAGAAAATACAAATGAATGGAAGAGAGGGAGTCTTGTACAAAGAAGGTACAGTATGTTCATTGTGTATAGATTGAAAGATGGATAGGCAGACGCTGTGTGACCATCACTCATCAGCGCCACTGCTCCAATATGGCTGTGGCAATGTCGTCAGCACATTGTGCCAGTTAGAGACTGCAGATGGAACGACACCTGCTACCTTCAGGTGGCTGTAAAGAGAGTCACCAGAGTAAAGGAAAGGCCTTCAGTATAGCCTACTAACTGTCGTGGATTGCAGAGCTGGAAAGAATCAGTCATGAATCATTATTATGACTGACTGGCATTAAAGCCATAATCGGAATAAAACCTTTTTGTCTGCATGATCACAGACAACGTAGAATAAAAGTGGACGAACGAAGACCAACAAAACATGAAAAGAAGTGTGATTTTTTTGATTTTAGGGAGGTTTACATGGGTGTTCCTTCACCTTATAAAGTGACCAAAATATTATGGAGGTATAGTGTTGATGAGCTGTCGACCTGAGCAGGCGAGTCAACAAGATACCAAACCGCTGCAGGAAATAACGAGGAAATAACCTCAGCACACCCCTGGAAAATATCATATGTGACACTGCATTCTGCGCCAACATGAAAATAGAGCCCAGTATAGCGGTAAAAAAAAGTTCATGCCTAACTGTGAACCAGTTGCTAAAATGTTTCTATATCTGCTCTACCACATGGAGCACATCTGAGTGTCTTTAGTCATGAGTCTAGAACAGTGACACATTATTGAGTAAAGTAATTTATAACATTAATGTGATTACTTTATTTCAGGAACAAAAAGTGTAAGGGTCTGCAATTAAATGTGGCATTTACATCACAGATGCTAATCTCAGTAATGCTCTGTTACTTAAACATGTTGGAGGGTGGGCTTGTTTGCTGTCTTACCAAGAGATAGATTGGAAGTGATTGGAATCAATTTCATCTCTGTGCTTTCAGTGCACAGATTTGTCCAGGATTGTATTGAGGTCAGTTTTCTTCAAATGAAGAGCTTGTCAGAACCTTCTACAGTGTTTAAACTGACTTTCCCTCTACACCTTTCTGACATGAGAATAGGGGGGTGGTTTTTATATTATAGCTAGTCACTGATAAGTCTATATTGAGGCATTCCCTGGGTTTTGTTTAGAGTTTGAAGGGTGTGTGAACCCCACAGCCACAGACTTCTGGTGTGCTTGCCGCATGCAGTCACCAGGGCAGGTGGCTCCAAACCATAGGCTAGCTTCTTGTTAAACCACAAGGTCTCGTTAAATACCTAGATGTAATGTGTCTTTGGAGTTGTCAGAAGGCGCCTTTGACAGAGCTGGACTGAGTAACGTAAAGTAATGTAGAACATAATGTAGCAAGTCACTTCTGCTGTTGAGTAATTAGTAAGGTGATTTAGTTACTTTTTAAACATTTGTAATTTCATGTACAGTTTTCATGTAATCTGCCGAATTTTGGTCTTGAATGAGAATTAAGCAGCTACAGGACTACAGTTTTGTTGTGGTGTACAGATTTGTATTCATGTTACTGTTTATGGAGGTTAGTGGGAGAAAGAGTGAGCCCAGACAGGAAAGAAGGGTGTTTGGGAGGCAGCGGGAACAATAGACAAACATGCACAGGAATCCAGCTCATCTCAGAGGAGCATAGGAATGCACAAAAAGCAAAATAGATTTGTTTGTTTTCAAATGGCCACCGTCAGAGAAGGCACAAGGGAGGTGCAAGGCTCTGCTCTGCTGGGACACAGAAACAGATGATTGTTTAGAACAAGGATGCTACTGTTGTATTTGTTGTTTTCCTTTAATTCACTTAGAAAATAACATTTGCTCTGATGCATCTGGGGAAATTACCTTGGGAAAACATGTTTTTTTTAGGCCTTTCCCTCTGAAGAAGCTATGGCGAAGATGTGGAAAGATAAGGCATACCTCTCTGCAATATAATTTGTTACAGTCCCTCTTTCTCTCTTTTATTCTGCCTACCTGTCTGTCTGGCTGTTTCTTCCCCTCCTTTTCTCTCTGCTATCTTTTAAGCACCTTGTCCTGACAATACCCTCATGTCAGAACAGATATGCAGGTCCCAGTGTGTGTAATCAAAGGGCAAAAAGAATTTGTGTCTCTGTGTAGGGGTGTGACAGAAGGTGTGTGAGTGAGGAAGTGAGAGAGAGAGAGCGGAAAATACATCCAAAAACTACATGGGAATTATTCTCCCAAGCAATGTTTTATTTATCTGCTTTATTTTCCCTCCTCACATCTATTTTTTTGTTGCTTGCCTCTCTTTTTACCTTTGAGTGTCTGCTCTGCTTCCTGCTCTGATCACTGTTACAGCTGTGTGCAAATAAATTGGAGGTTTCTTTAAGAAACCAGCAATTAACCAAGTTCATTCTTCAAAAGTCTCACCGGCAAAAACACATTACTTAATATCAGACCTATGCTGAAGCATCCTCCGAGGTGGTTTGGTATGTTTGAGTGTATGTCTGTGAGTGTGTGAGTCATACACCCCATAAAGAGCAGAGTGCACCTGTCTGGAAGGAAGATAGTGATTCTAAAGAAAACATATTTTATCTCCCACTTGAAACGAGTGCATTTCAGGGCTGATGGGGGAGATGTGAGGGCATGGTGTCACGTTAAAAAGCATGGTGGTTACTGAAAGCATGTAGTCTACACACAAATACACACATTATGCCTACAAAAATGTGCACATATGCACACAAAATATAGACTCTTACACAAATACCCCTACATTAAGACAGACAAAATCACACATAGAATCACTGTAGACAAACCTTAGAACTAGTTTGCGCCCAAAACTGCTAACATCTGCAGAATTATTTTAAAAGCAGAGCTTTCCTAAAAGGCTACAGAGAGTTGTCAAACATGGTAACTAACCCTACAATGTACAGGGCTAAAGATGAGAATACAACAATGGTTTCTTACATATTTCATCATTGAGCTTAACTCAGCCTCTCAGTGTGGACAAAGAAAATACTGCATGCCAACATGGAACCTTGAGAAACCTTGAATCTTAATAGAATTGTTGAAAAATGTGTTGCAGCAGCTAGAATTCAAAATGTGAAAATGAAGTATTTATGCCCAAAAAGTGCAAAAATTACAGCAGCACTGGAAAAGAAAAGAAAAAAAAATCAAGGTTGAGGTGTTTACTCCTCATATAGCCTCTGTCGTTTGATAGAGCAGTAACTCATGATCTTGAAATAAAGTTGCTTAATATCAAATCACACATGTCTGGGTCAGTTTAACCAACTAGCTCTATAGGCCTTTTCAAAATGTATGTAGTATGAAAAACATGTGATTAAAAACTGCCTTTTTTTTTCAGAGCCAGTTTAATTTATATATCAAAAAGCTACAGAATAGTTTCAGACAAAAAAAAAATCTTGAAATAGTTTACATACACAAAGGTAAGCAACCAAGAAACAAATACACATACAGGAAGGACAATGTCAAGCACTTGATCAAAGGAAAACTAAAATACATGTGTGCATATAATAATTTGAAGTGTGGCTTTGTGATATTTACTTAAATGCCTTGACTTTCCCTCTGGTTCTTTTCTTTGTGCTCATTAGTTTTAGGAGTTACACCTGTGTGGATTGGATCATTAATTGCACCTGTGCTGTGTGTGCTGTATAGGTGTACTCATTAATTAAGTACATACAGTCTTGCTGAGTCTTAAATCACCATGCGTAGCTATTATTTTGTCTATTATCATGGCTCACAAAAGGCTTTGTTCATCTCCATTTTCTCTTGCAGCCTAAATAGTTGTTTTTTTTATCAGAATACACTGTACAATGTGTAATGTACGCCAACCACTGTAACAATAATGCAAGACACAGTTGAAAGCATACAGGCTAACTGCGAGGACCTCTAACAGAGGAATCATGGGGTTCACTAGACAAAACTCAATAGCAAGGCCAAGATATTGAGAATAGGAAATGATTCCCATATGAACAGAGCTAAAAGGACAGTCAGTAACCAGTGTTTAGGACACAACCATCCAAAAGACTATTTTTCACGCTCCTTTACTATCCATCCTTTAACAAGCATTGACTTCCAAATGGGACACGCATTGACTTCAGAGAGGACTGTCTCTGAGAAGTGTGGCCTCGGAGGGGGACAAGTATCAACTTCAAAGGACACATGCTTTGGAACACATTAGATTCAAATGGGGTAGATTCAATACAGCATTAGCTTCAAAAGAGTCATCCTTCATAGTTTATTGACTTCAAACGGAGAGAAGGAGGTGAACTGCAATAAACCCAGTTACTGATCTGTGGTACAAGTCCCCCTGAAAATGGCTGGGACATCCGCTTCTAAAAGTAATAGTGAAAAAGTAAAACTTAAAACACATTTTTACCTTTTTGATTTAAAGAGTAGTAGTGCAGACTCAGGTGGAAAACTACTTTTGGGACCCTTCATCACAAAGGACTGCTTTATTGCAAGGTCCTATGTTCATACAAGAATGTTTTGTGTATCAAGTTCATGTTCAGCAAATATTCAGATTGTTGCACATCATTGCAAAAAAACAAAATTAAAACAAATGAAACGAAGACGTTTCCCGGGTTAATTTTAAAGATCAAGGTGCTTAACAGGTTGTTACTGTAAGAGAATGAAACTATTTATATTTATATTGGAATATTTAACACTGAAATGTAGATAGCCAGTGGGTGATTTTGTTTTATTAATTTAATAAAGTTTGGTAAATAATTACATAAGTGTAATACATACTTAAATTTTCACATTCTTATTGCAGGCTGAGCATAACAGTAGACACTTAAAAAAAGAATTTGCAATTTATAATACCTTCACCCAAAAGAAAGTCAAGAGAAGCAACACTAATATAGACCCAACCATTCTAGTTATTAATATTCTGTGTTTGTGTTGCTTTTGGTCCATTAAGAAAGACTAGAAACCTCTGCAGAGGTTCGTAAACTGCCGGTAAGCCCTGTCTTGTTCTCATTTAAGCTGTCAATCAAACAGAAACACACAAAAAACACATGCAGTGTACACAGTCGGATATACACTCATGTTCACACAGATACACACATGCAAAAACAAATACAGGGTACAAAGAAACACATGCCTCACAGCTCTCTGTACACTGACGAGCAGTGACAAGGGGACATATTCTATGAGTGTGTGTAATGTGAATCCATCTTTAAACCTACCGTACACAGAGAACCACAATGCATGCATAGACAAATAAAGGGTCAGAGCCCCCTTATGATGCTCTGTCCTGCTTTCAAGCTCACATTATTCCTCCAGCTCTCGTGTCTCTGTTCCTTGTCTTCCGTCTCTCATCTTTTCCTTCATTCACACTCACACCCTCATCCCCTCGCCTCTCTCTCTCTCTCTCTCTCTCTCCAGTACAGTAAATCTCCTCTCTCCTGTCTCCTGGCTGTGAGGTTCGGTGGAGAAGCTGATAGTCAGTGATACTCCCAGCGAAGCGGCCAGCCTGATACTGGCTCCAGCTCTTCCTGGGGGATAAGAAACCAACTAGAAAACAAAAGCATGCACACACATGCATGCACGCACAGCCACACATACACTTTGGATTACTACACTTGTGGGGATTGTCACTGACTTCATTTATACTCCAACTCCTGGCACAATCCATTACATAATATAGCAGTGACTTAAAACTTCACTCCTGTCTAAACCAAAATACAAATTATATTCCCAAACTTAAGTTCTTATTTTACAAGTGAAACTTGAATAACTAACGGTATGCAGTAATATATGGAGCAAGATTACTGCATCAGCATTCTCCAGTATAACAAGAACATAAACTCAAAACAGATAGAGGCAACAGCTATGTATACAGCCATGCTTTAAGCTTAATGCTAATGTCATCATGCTAACCTGCTCACAATGACAATGTTAACACGTATATAATATTCAGCATGTTCAGCATCTGAGTTTAGTATGTTAGCTTGCAACATTTTTAGCACTAAACATAAATAGCAATAACATGTTGGGATGGGAATGTCATTAGTTTTGCAGGTTATAAACTAAAGTATTGGACAAATGATTGGGATAGAAAAGTGAAGGGAAAATCAACATAAACATAGCATAAATTAGTGAACCAAAATGTCACGACAGTTCATCCAATAGTTCACTTAAACCACAAATGTCAACCTAGTGGCACTACAGGAAAAGTCCAGGATATTATAAAATCATTAGGATTCATCCACAATGTACAAAATGTTGTACCTATCCATCCAGTAGATGCTGATGATATGATATTTTACTGGAGAACTGTATGACCTTCTGGTGGCACTAGAGGAAAAGTCTGGGATCAGTCATTAGGATTCATCTTGTGAGCACTGTGAATGTCTGTACCAAATCCCATAGCAATCCATCACATATTTGTAGATATATTTCAGTCTGAACCAAAGTTGCCAACCAACATTAGCCTCCCTAGAACCGCTAGCATGGCAAAAAATGTACTTGCACAAACACTCAAACATGTACTGACACCCCCACATACCAACACTTTCAAGCCATAAGGGTGTGGCTATCAGTTGGTTCCGGTCTGTCTGGAGGCCTCATGTTCACTGAGTTGTTAGCTGCTCTAAATGGGATATGACAGATGCACAGGCACCAAAAAGGAGAACAAAAATCATGCTGCAATTACTGTCACTGGCTGAGCTAGCTGTACGCTAACCCCAGGCTAGCCTTAGGTAGCCCTAAATGCAATGATGATTCACTGACTTTGAGCTCGCATGGGGACAGGAAGAAGGCTGTGTGTGTGTGTGTGTGTGTGTGTGTGTGTGTGTGTGTGTGTGTGTGTGTGTGTGTGTGTGTTCATTAGTGGGTGAGTAGGCTGATGCCATGCCAGAGGGACATTACCAGTAGGGATTTAGAAGGACACACTCAGAACCAGCATAGTGAATGCAGAGAGACAGCTCTGTCCATCTCAGTGTACATGTTGTGTGATTGTTTATGCGCGCACACACTGGTGTGTGTTTGTGTTTGTGTGAGTTCATCGATGGCTTAAATGAAAATAAAGTGAGAAGTGAGAGGCTGCTTTCAGGCGATTAGTCTGACCCCCCCAGTATTAGCTCTTTATTTCCCTTGGTAGCTAAACATATTAGACCATCCTCTAGCCCTTGAGCTGTATACACACACATACACACACACAAACACTGTCATACTCAAACACACACACACACACACACACACACACACACACACACAGGAATACTGGAAAACATACATGTGGCAGGTCTGAGAAGTAGGAAAGAAATCACTTGGAGAGATAAATATTGTAAAAGTCAGATATGCATTTTAAATTGGATTCTTAAGGTTATCAGCTTGCAGGGTAACTCGTCTGCAAAAAAAAAAAAAAAAAGTTGTAAGCCCTTGAATTCTAAAGCTCGTCACTTAACCACGGAAATCCGGCATTTTAATCCCAGATCGGCTAAGTCCAGTCATCTGGAACAAATAGCATGGGAAGGCTGACAAGAAGATGGGGAAAATGTCAGGAAATCCATAGGAATTCTATATGCTTGGAGTAAGCCTTGATGGGAACTGCCGATTAGAACTACACATGTAAAATACAGCAGATGTCGTGACAGTATGAGTGGCACTTGGATTAAAGAAAATATATAGAGTACGGAGTTATTCTTATTCTTACTCGACCAATTTAGAGTAAAATGATGGAGGGTATTGAGAGGGCTGCTGAAGTCCCAAATGCATAATTCGCCTCCCTGAGCCTCACCTGTTCTCTGAGGCTGAAATTTATCTCACAGCTACTGCGGGGGGTGAGGGGGGGATAATATTAGGTACGCTTGAGCTGAGGGTTTTATCTTAAGGTCAGGTTTTACATATCATATCCACACACACAAGAATTATGCAAACACAGTTGTTCAGAGAGTTAAACACACAAATACCGTATGTGTAAAAGTTGAGTGAATTGCTGCAGTCCAATTCATGTGCACACACATACATACGTGTGCACAGGGATGTTGTCTCAGACATACTGAAGTGCACACACTCAGATACACGTGCACTGTTAGTGACAGCACCTATCTGCCACCCACAGTAAGTGACCTGGGTTAAATATGTAATGACTGCTTGTCCCACACTCAGGATTAATGGGCTGTGGAGAGAGGAGATAAAGGCACATCATTTACACACACACACACACACACACACATAATAGGATAAGAAACATCATTAAGAGTGGTGGAATCTTGTGTGGTATAGTTGAGCTTTGCTAAAAGAATATTTTACATTTCTAAGCAGATATCTTGTTTTTGCCATACTGTGCTTCTGGTGGTGAGGCAACAAAATAAACGATGGAAATATCCAATCATTTCCAGGAATATGGAATGATGAAATAATAATTATAGAAATTTAATTAAAAGGTTATTTCCTAAGCCAAGAAAGTGGTTAAGAAAGTCGTCCTTATACATCTCATACCCCCCCACCCCCTTTCCTCCCTACTTTGCCACCTCACACATACAGTATGTGTGCCTTTGATGGTTGGAAACCAACAAGACAGTCTAACTGTGTAACCATTCAAAGAAAAGGCTTGTTCAGAGAGGTGAAAATTGACACAGGTGACAGTGTAAACTTTTGGAGGATTATGTATTGCATTAAATCTTACTGATCAAATGTTTCATATTTGAATCAACAAAGTTATTATCTTAAATCTTTAACCTCAGCAACATAATTAACCATGCAAAGAGAAATGGGTCCCCAGCAGTAGGGAGGGTTAATGTTGTAGCGATCCTACCTCTTAGATATTTATTATTATATTATTAAAACACGGGGCACCACCTTCGGTTGAAGGAAAATAAAAAAGTTAAACTAAAATAAAATAAAATTGATCAGTCTTATTATCTAAAGGGGTGAATCCTAAACACATTGATCTTTGATCCTTACTTTGAATAAAAACCTCTACAGTCAGACTGTGTGATAAACAAACATTTATTAATAGCTAAATGTCTTGACTAATGAAAGTGTGAATATACGATAGAAAGCTTAATGATATGATATGAAATAAAACAAAGAAAATAAACATAAAGAAGAGAAAATAAAATAAAGGTTATTTGAATAGCAGTGGCAAGAGATGGTTACTTTGCATTAGTAATGGAGGTATGTGTGGTTAAGAAAACGAGGTAACGCTAGTTGGCTAATTACTTTCCTAAGACCTAAATATAATATTCTGAGATCTTATTCGACATCAACTCTGATCCAACACCAGCTTTAGTTGTGTGTTTGCCTACTTTTGCCGATCCGTCTTCTGCAGTCTTCTGGAGGGGAAAGACGTCGGGAGATCCAGTCCACGTGCGTTGTCCTGGAGGGAAACTCGAACGTCGCTGGGCTCCGTCCCACGGGTTGTTTTCTTCAGGGAAAAAGCCGGCTGGTACCCGATGACTGGCAGCGAGCTTTTCTTCGGTGATGTCCGACGAGTTCTTCTGTTGCTTGGTTCACCACGCCGGGTGATAGTTTGGTCTTCTGCTGATACGGTGCAAAGTCTTTGGCACACACGCGGCCTCCGTAAAGGTCTCGGCAGGCGCGGGCTGTTGTTCTGGTTGCTGGATTTGCGGCTGATTCGAGAAGGGGCTCGACTAGCTTCTTCTTAACTACAAATCTTTCAAAATAACTAGAAAAATAGTTTTCGATGGCCTGTCGAGACTATCTTTAAAGCGGTGATGAAAGCAGAGTTAACTAGAGGTATACAGACG